>MQRK01214058.1:38971-63618 GCA_001938485.1 Girardia tigrina | reverse complement strand
ACCGTATTTATCGGACTATAAGTCGCATCCCATTTTTTTTAATTTTGAAAATTAAATTCAACAGCGTATAAGTCGCATATTTTTGTGACTTGAAAACTTAAATCAAAAACTTATTTAAAATAATGCAAATGAAGAAATCATTAAATTTAAATTAATATTATTTTAATTTTAACTTTAATTATTTTTGTTTTATTACAATAATTTGAATTTAAAATTCACGTTAAAAATCAAGAATACAAGAAGATCGTTTACGGTCGAAAGAAAATCGGAAATTATTGCTTATGCTGAAAAACATGGTAATAATTAAATTGAAAGCGGATAAAAAAGTCAATTGTCAAGAGTAATTAATTATAATTAAAGGTAATAAAGTTAAAATTAAGTTGACCTTAATTAATCGAAGAAAAGAAAAGGATTGATTAATGACGACCTTAATTATATTTTCGGTCAGTTAAAAGAAGATAATAATTCATCAAGTTCGAATTAATTGACGGTATTAATCATCAGATCCGAATTAATTGCCGACATTAATCAATCAATTCTGAATTAATTGACAACATTAAACATTCAACTCTGAATTAATTACCACCCGGCATAATTAAAAAGTATAAGAGTAAAGAGAAAACAGCTTAGTGTGAGTTTGGAGATTGAATATTGAATTTTACTTGAGTAAACTGAGACCTCATGAAAGTACGAAAATATATAATTTATATATTGATTTTTTATATTCTTATATATTTTTTAATTATTTGAGCAAGAGAATTTCTCTTCTCATCTTACCTAAACTGTAAATTATCACTATGAGATTTAAGTATTGTAAAGATTGTTCATAACAAATAAAATCATTTATTAAATAGAACTCTTATTTTGATTTCTTTTCAAAAAGTATTATTATCACATCGATACGCTAACATATATGACAATGACAAAACGTTCTGCAACAATCGTAAAAAAGTCATTCTTACGTGGAGAATATTTGATGTTTGGCTTAATGGAATCTAATAGAATCTTAATGGATGTTGATAAGGCCAAGCATGGATTTTTCTTTGTGATGAAGTATTGAGCAGTGAGGCAATGAAACCTGATAAACTCTATTGATATCAAGAAAAGAAGCATCCATGAACAGTTAACCAAGATCAAATGTATTTTGAGGTGAGATGCCTGTTCTTAGTTATAAATTCACTTTTCCACATTTGCCCAATTCCTACATTTTAGCACATAAACTTCTCAAATAAACTTCCTGTTGCGGCAGCAGCGCAGTGGAGGCGCCTTTTTTTATTTGTCTTTGAAAGGTAGAGAGGACATTCGTTATCATTTTGTTTTCTAATATTATTATTGTTATCATTTAATTCATTATTATTTTTGTTTTTATTATTCTTTTTATCCTTAACATTATTTTTATTTTCATCATTATTTTTATTTTTATCATTATTTTTATTTTTATTATTATTTTTGTCTTTATCATTATTGTCATTATTTAATTTATTATTATCTAAATATAAATAAATATTTGGCATACTTGTTTGGCCGAATAAAGCTAATTAGATTTTATCGCCTTCAGTCAGGGCTATCAGCATGCAGTCAATAATTTTCGCCCTAATGAGATTTGGTTTCCGTTTACAGCTATCACGAATTTCAATCAAATCGATTTTGTTTTTCAGCTGCCTCAATTCGTGAGCGGCGACAATTCATTTTTCATATTTCTGCTAACACTTTGGTGAGTGGGGCATTTGAGGACCTCACTGTAGTTGCAATCCTTGCGAACTTTCTCGAGATTAATAAAACCTTTCCCACTCTCCACTCGGATCACTGAGAATGAATTTTTGGCGACTTTCATTTTAGTCAAATATTCCCGAAGTTCGGGCACTACAGAACCCGATCGTCCTTTACACTTATTTTCGACATAGAGCGACTCTGCCATCTCTTCTAAATTCGAGACTGATGAATATTCATTGCCTAACAAAGATTGGGAAATTATTTTCGTATTTTTTGCGATCTTTATTCGCTGATAAAATTTTCAATTTTTCAATATTAGCGAGCAATATTTTTTTATTATTCATAAAATACAATTAGATATCGCAACAGTTTTGAATATTTAAACAATCGAACTCCAAAACCAATAAATATATATATATATATATATATATATATATATAAATTTCTTAAATAAATTTTTTTTAATATAAAATAGTATTTAAAAACAAGGAAAAATATTATTTTTAAATGAAATCGAACTCTTCCAAATATTGTGAAAACATTGAGTGAACAAACGAAAGACTTGGAAGAGCTGCTGAAGCATCTTACGCCTGAGTTTAGCAATTTCTAATATTAAAAAGTTACACACGATTGCAGAAAATCTGATCAAACTCTGATGAATTAAGATGGTTATATTATTATGCGAGGATCATATGGCTAGCAAGATAAGAAGTATTCCATTGTCTGAGGACACTGTTAAAAAATAAATTGATGAGATGTCGCTGGGTTTTAAAGAACAACTGATTAATGAAGTTCGTTCAACAAAATTCGCAATTCAACTGGACGAAACTACCACTGTTGCTGGCGAGAAATTATTGTTCATTCATCTGGTATATTACAAAGAATGAAAATATAGAACAAGATCTCCTTCACTCTGTTTGTTTGACAACCACATTGTCCTGGATTGCCAATTCCTAAACCTCCTGACTCTTCTTCCACTTCATCATCATCAACCACTGATGTATGCAGTGAAAGCGATGCTTCAGAAGAATCACATATGGTCTCCAAGCAGCCCAGGCCATTAACGCAGGCAGAGCTCAATGATTTGACGAGGGATTTGGATTTTTCGAAGGATTCTTCACAGCTGTTGGCATCGTGACTCAATGAACATCATCTGCTGTCGTCAGATGTGACCTACTACTGGTATCGAGATCATGAGAAGGAATTTCGTCAGTTCTTCACAATGAACGAAGAAGCATCTTTGGTGTACTACAATAATGTTGGTGGTCTAATCACAGCATTGGGTGTAGTGTATCAACCTAAAGAATGGCGTCTCTTTATAGACTCCTCAAGTCGCAGTTTGAAAGCAGTCCTCCTCAATAATGGCAACAAGATTGCCAGTGTTCCTGTTGGCCACTCAGTTCAAATGACCGAAACTTACAACAACATGGAGCTTGTACTAAACTCTTAGAATTACAAAAGTCACGAGTGACTCATTTGTGGAGACATGAAGGTAAGTATTTATTGTTTCATTGAATCTATATTTTTTGACATTTATTGTAGGTTGTGGCACTTATTCTGGGTCAGCAAGGCGGATACACAAAAAACCCATGCTTCTTGTGTATGTGGGACAGTAGGGATTACCAGAATCATTTCATTAAGAGTTCCTGGCCAGCCAGAGATGAGCTTGTACCCGGTTCTCACAACGTGCTATCACAACTCCTTTTGAATCGACGAAAAATTATTCTCCCGCCTCTTCACATCAAGATTGGACTGATGAAAAATTTTGTGAAGGCACTTCAGAAAAATGGCAAAGCTGTCATTTTCTTGAAGAAGAAATTCCCAAGAGTCTCAGAGACAAAGATAATTGCGGGAATCTTCGATGGACCGCAGATAAGAGAGCTCATGAAAGATCCAAATTTCGACAAATCACTTACGCCAAAGGAGAAACGTGCATGGACTGCCTTGAAGTCGATTATCCAAAATTTCCTGGGCAACCACCGCATCGAAGACTTCTAGAGAGTTGTTACTGATCTGCTGAAGCTTTTTGAAGCACTAGGTGCTCGCATATCTATCAAGCTCCACTTTCTTAGCTCTCACCTGGATTACTTCCCAGGAAACTGCGGAGATTACAGTGAGGAGCAAGGAGTGAGGTTCCACCAAGATATACGAGTCATAGAGGAGCGCTACCATGGCCGCTGGGACGTGAATATGCTGTCCGATTATTGCTGGAGCCTGAAGAGAGACTCGCCAAATGCCTCCCATGCCCGCAAAGCCAAGTATTGATAATTTATTTCCCCTAACTTTTCCTGAATTTAATGTTTTACATAACAATAGAAAAATAGCCTGTAAAATGTGCATTTAAATAAATTAAATTATGTGAAAACAGGGACCAAACGAGAAAAACCAATAACATATTCGGCATCAGCATGCCAAAATATTATATAATTGACTGAAAAACCTTAAAACTTAAAAAAAAAATTTTCGTCAACCAGTGTTATCTAAGTGTGAATACGTTTTATTGATAATAAAGATTTGAACATTATAAAGCTGTTTACTATTTTGTGTTATTGAAAATAAAGATTTATTAAAGAAATTGTGTTCATTTATCTATATATTTTTTCGTAAGAGCCTCCTGATTATTTTGAGTCAGATAGAGGATTGTGAATAAAAAGTAAATATTTAAATTAGATTTGAATACCAAACATAATTAAACTTCTCAAAATTGAAATTTAAAAATGATATCTATGTTTGAGTAAGAAAATTGTATTAAGTTTTATTTCTTTATAGTTATATTTTCTTATACAAATTCATAAATAAAGTGAATAGAATTTACAAGGTTTATGTAAGAAAATAAATAAAAATTTTATAAAGATAAATTAAATTAAATTGATATATTTAAAGGAGTTTAAAGAAGAAGAAATGAAAGAACATGCGACCTTATTTATTTATTTCCGAAAAAACATATAAAAAAACTTAAAACTTAATGAAAAGTTAAAAGTGCAATGAAAAGACTTAATTAATTATAAAAAACGAAAATTATTAATTGGAGACTTATCTAATCGGGACTGATTAATTGCCTTAGTCGACTGAATAGATTGTGGACTTCGACTGGAATTAAATTGCTGATTTATCTTATAGGTCTATGGACCAAAATAATTGCCTAATTGTGAATGGGAATCATAATTAATTGAATAAGTTGACAATATAAGTCGATAGAGAAAAGGCAAAAAGGCAAAAACCTAAAGGCAAAAATATTTTTTTCAAATTTCTATCTAGACGCAGACATAAACCTTGATTTGTTGAGTACTCCCTAGGTCGAGGGTTTTAATATAAGTGGAGCAAGTTAAATAGAGAGCACAACTACTGAGTAATTGAAAAAGATTGAAACGAAAAAGTTCGACGCAAAAAGACTTGCCAAGATTCCGAGAGAGTTTAATGAAAGGAGGCATTACGATAAAGAGTAATGTAGAGAATTTTATTTTTAACCCTTTATTTTTCAAATTATGTGATCTTATTAAAAAAATTTTTGAACATAACAGGTGCGCAGGCAAAATCTGGACAAATTTTAAACCACCATTGTGAAAAGACGAAATAAAATTTCCATAAGCTGTTTATATTTTAGTGAAGGTCAAGATGTAAGGAACAAAAAATGTTTACAGAATAATTAAAAGTGATCCGTCTCTATACACAGCACGAAGGCGTTTCTTAATCCCTTTAAAGTCCTTCCGCAACGTGGACTGATCCTTTGTTTTCAACATTTTCTTAATCCGTTGCTGCAGTTGAGGGATCGTTTGAGCCTCCCAGCCTCCCTCATACACTTTCGCCTTTAGAGCGCCCCAAAAGTTCTCAATGGGGCAGCAGTGTGGGACTTTGGGAGGATTACACTCCTTGTCAACAAAGGGGATGTTGAGATGATGGAGAAGTTTGAGAGTGCTGTTGGCATAATGTGCAGAAACCAGGTCCGGCCAGAAGAGAATTTTGTCATCTCGATATTTCTTGATAAACTTCATCAGACCTTGTCTGATGCACTGTTCTTGATAGAAATCGGCATGTACACTGTTTGGCCGCTGCAAAAATATAGGATCACTTATGTGGTCCGTGGAGACACAAGGCCAAAGCATCAGCTGAACAGGGAACTTTCTTTCTGTTCTATATTTGACGTGTTCAGGAGCAGATTGAGGACTCGAAGTAAAGTAGTGATTATTTCCTGGTAGATAATCACATTTCAACTTGAAGTAGCTCTCATCGTCCATGATGATTTTTTTATCACTCAAACTTCGGAGTAATTTCCCTGCTCTCAGCTTCACTCACTTTACTTGCACCTCTGTGTACTGAGGAGCCTTTTTTCACTTTCGGCATTTTAGACCGCCTTCCTTGATAATATTCCTCATTGTCGTGGCACAGACACCATACTTCCTGGCTTCACGTCTGAAAGATACACCACGCTTTGTTTGAATCCATCTACGAATACTTGCGCGCTGTTGATTTGTGAACTTTTTATTGTGGCCTCCACTTCCTGGCTTCCTGTGCACATTTGAACTCTTAGAGAGGTTTGAGAGAAGCGTATAGATGGTAGACCGTGCACAACCTTCATTCACAAAGTTGTTTACAGTGAAAGCTTTTCTTTTTAAAAGTTCAGCTGCCAAAAGTTGCGAACTCTTTCACGGAGCTGTTGCTCTGTCATGTCTTTCCTCAGAAAATGAATGCCGAGAGGATGACGAAATATTATGCGAGAAACCCCCTACCCAATGTGATTCATGCTGTAATTTGATTGGATGTTCCATTTATTTTTAATTTACTGATAGTATGCATTTTTCATATGTCCAGATTTTGCCTGCGCACCCATTATTCATGAGACTTGTTTGGGACCCATATATCATACTTTGAATATATTACGTCATCGATTATTGATTTATCGATTTATAAGAATGTTGTTCATGCACAACATTGCGAAAATTAGAAATTCACATAAATAATTTAAAGGGTATACATATAATGAGTTTCATATATTAAAATGAAAATTACTTACATATAAAATAATATGTTAGTACTTTTACAATAAAAATGCAACAGTAACATTCATTATTCATGATGAAAGTCATAAAAGTAGTTAAGAGATGATAATAGGCATAGAAATATTACATTTACAGCATTTGACATATGTATAACCTTTTTTTGCAAAAGCGGTATCTGTGTTGCAATTGTTGATCAAATAATGAAAAATGGCCTGTTTCATCATTTCTAATTTCTTTACCAGGTATCGGCTCAGCAGCATTAGTTTTGCTTTTTTTTACACAAATTAGAATTATTTGAAGATGAAGATCACGTTTCACGAAGGTTTGATTTTGTTTTTTTGTATTTTAACAAGTTGTCAGCTATGTAACAATGAAACTTCAGAATGTTGAACTGTTGTTTCTTTGGAATGCCAAGTTGTATGCAGTCTCTTTGGTACTGGAGTCAAGAATTGACAACAGCCAAATTCAAGCAACAGTATATTACATGCATGTAGAACTTCTTTGTGCCCAACCGTACTCTGTAAAGTGTCATTAACAATTCATTGAGGTCAACACCTCCAATGTTCTTATTGTAGACTTCCATTGACTTAGGACGTTCGACACTTACATATTCTATTTCTCGAGAAGACCATCTATTGTAGTCAGTGCCTTTCTCTGGTGGTACAAACGTTGATATAGTTTGCACTAGTCCATTGCCCACCCATCGGACAAGAACTACTCCAGAATTGGCATCAATAATCGAATCCATTGAACCACGGCCTTTCTGTTTCAGCTATTTTTCCGAAAGAAGTATTTTTTGAGCTTTTTTCATTCTTGTAGACTGCATTCTTCCTCGCAAGTGATATCCACTATTTTTCAGATGAATTACTAAATCCATGGTGGGAAAATACTGATCGAAAACAAGCTTGTGTCCAGTGTTTTGTGGCAGAAATTCACATAGCCGTACAACAATATCAGCCGTTGATTCTTTCGCATCCTTTTTCAAAGACCTATATACTTCAAAGTTATGGACAATTCCATCGGTACTGGTTCTTGCAAAAACTTTAATTCCCCACTTTTTGGGCTTTTTAGGAAGGTACTGCTTCACAAATGTCCTACTCTTAGTAGGTATCCTTTGTTCATCAATTGAATTATATTTTTTGGGAGTTTTAGACCGGCAGACTTTTAAAACTGAATGCAAAAGTGGTCGTACTTTGTACAGGCGATCAGGATTATTATTCAAAATTTTAAAGTTATCATTCACATGAAAATATCTCTTCAATGTCTCAAACCTCTTCAAACTTGTAACCCCAGCTACAGACTTGACTCGTGTTTCAGTAGACTCGTATATTAGATAGGAGGGCAATTTATGAAATCCCATGAAGCGTAGCTGTCCAATAAATTGCTTCATTTCTTGTTAATTTGTTTTTATACTCTTTCCACTTTTCTGAACAGAATATAAGTTTGTTTGTTCAACCAAATGTTTAAAAACTTCTTGAGTAAAATATTCACGAAAGTATTGTGAAGGCTCTTTCACATCAACTATCGGTTTATCATTTCCAGTAAATTGTGTGTTAACAGGAAGTGTAGAAATTCCCCTTCTCCAGCGGTAAAATCGTTCAGTCTCTTTATCTTCTTGAGGTTCACTCTCACTTTCATGTTCCTCTATATCATCGTCATCCTCCTCAATAAAATCCTCAATGTCTTCATCACTAAGCTCAATTGATTCTTAGTTCGATTCTAAATGTTCGTCATCCATTTGTCCTGTATTTTCTGGTGCTATTATAACATCACGTGCCATAAGTTGCCTGAAATCTGTCACACTTGCACGAGAACTATAACGGGATGCCATTCTAAAATGTAAAAATTTAAATAAAGGTTAACAAATGAGAACCCATATCATCGCAATGTTGTTGTAGCGCAACACTAAAATAAATAGCGGAATTTTTATTGCTTAAAATTTCTCAGCTAATAAACTTAATGTTGTTGTAAAACAACACTGCGAGAGAAAGGGTTAACTAATATATTCTTTTTATAACACACTGTAAAGTGTGAACCTAAATTTTAAAAGATAAAAACATCCGAGTTGCCGTTAAGGCTCTCGGTTATCAAATATAAAATCGGCCAGGGGCCAAAATAAAATATAAATTTTTCTTTTATTATAATTTGGAATTCAATTGTGAATATTAAAATATAAATCAATAATCATTTGTGTTCTTATTGATTTTATTAACAAAACACACTAAACGCTCAATCAATTTACAGTAAAAAAATAACTGATTTAAAACAACTGATGTGACTGAAAATTAAAAAAAGTGATTCGATAAAATCATTTATTGTACACTATACTGTATAAAAATTAATAAAAGAAATAATTGTTTTAATGAAGAAAAAGTAAGGAAGAATGATTTAAAAGAAAGACAAAATGATGGCGTGTGAATCTGCAATTTAGATATCTGATATAAATAAATTTTTGATGATAAGCCCTTTTGTTTTGAATTTAGTTTCAATGGAATTATCTCGAATATCTGGTTCCTTATATTTTGACAGAAGGATCGCCATCGAATGGCTCCATGAAAAGATCAAAAAATTATTGCTGCAGTGATAATTGTGTGAACGGATAGAATCTAAATCATATGAAATTTATTCTAAAATAAATTTAAAAATAAACAATTCTTTACAGAATATCCTAAGAAAGATCGTAAATTTTACTTTAGAAAATAACAAAATATTATCAATTTCACAAATCTAATAATAAAAATCAGTTTTAGTTGAAGTGAAAGTATTTGACCTTTTCTTTTGTTTATCTACACTAATATCTATTTATTGTCAAACCGCGGTTTTTGACAGGAATATATCTTTTATTTCTAGCTGTATATTTTCGACATGAAAGTCGTTTGTGTGACTGATTTTGATGTCAGTATAACGTGTAGCGATATCCAGTTGCACGAGTACAGAAAAAGTGCCTATGAGGAAATAGAAAATGCGTGCAAAAGGTTAAAAAATTAAATTAGTTTCATAATTTTTTTTGTATAAAAATATTTTATAAGTCATTTACGGTTTTTATTGATCAAATTTATTTCTTTTAATTATAAATTAATTTTTGTCGGTTTTTTAATAAGCAATTGATAAATATTTTATAAATTGTTATTAAAATAATTGTATTGAATTGGTATTAATTATTTAAATGTAATTTTTATTTCATTTTTTCTATTCAGTTGTTGAAAAAATAACTTTAATCTGTAGTAACACACACACACACACATATATATATATATTAAAAATAATTTTGTTATAGATTTTTTAATAAATCGATTATAGTACACAAACACAGGTTAAAAAAGGATTAAATGAAGATAATAAAGAAGAACACAAACAAATAATCCAAATACCATATTCTGAAGGATTTAAAGCATTTAAAAAGAGTATTTGCAAGAATATGTGTAGTGTCAAAATGGTTTCAAGGACATCCAATGTTCAAAGCTTCCTCTCGAATAAATCGAAAACGATTTGCGGATTGCAAGCTAGTCTGGTTTATAAATTTAATTTCCACTGGTTTAAAAATTCGTACATTGGAGAGACAAATCGTCACCTCACAGATTAGTGAGCATTTACAATCCAGTCGATCGAGAAAGGTTCTTGATCATTAGTTTCATTGTAAAATTAGAATGTCTTCTATTTTAAAGAATGAGTTTTCTGTAAGTCATTATTAATACGACACTACAACCAATTAATAAACATTCAAAATGGACAAAGTAAAGCCGTTTCAAATCTTAAAATTTTAAATAAAAATTTTCAAAACTTTTCGCCATTATTATTATGAGGAGGTATTTAAATTAGTTCGCTGATCAAAATTTAAATGGTTTTAAAAATTATTTTGAACTGAAATCAAATTGAAAATTTTAAAAATTAAGTAGAATGCTTATTAAATATTTTAACTTTGAATTTAAAAATATTCTTTATAAATTAATTTGATTTAATAAATTATAAATTGTGTTAAAATGATTTCTGATATTGACGTTACAAATACATTTCACATGGCGACCACGCCACGACCCGAACCTGGAATCTTCTGATAAAAAAATAAAATCTTAAATTAAATAAATAAACAAAATATTTGTTCCCTTTTAAAATAAAAATAACATTCAACATTAATATAATTGTTGATGATGGAGAATATTCCGAAACATGTACTGTAATCGATTTATTGAACAAGCTTTAACAAAATATTTTTTAAAAGTATTAAATTAGCGTTCACAAGACTGATGCTTGTTATTTTATCCAACATGCAAGACTAGGATTGTTAGTTTGCAACTACCAATGTCACTGCTTCAGGAAAATCACATGTAACCTTCTTTTCGAATCAACAATACACACCTTAAATGGTTGCACTCTCTCATTACCTTTTGGTAAAATGAAACATAACAACATCGTAGACGACCTCGAAAAATTTCTTATTCAATGATTCGGCCTTACTCCTGTTAAAAATGAAAGAAACCACAAATTCTCAAATAGATCACACAAAAAACCAGTCATCTCGGTCTTTTTCAGATACAACTATTTCTGGATTATCGAAGTAAAATGTCCATTTGATGCCGAAAGGCTATTCTCGGCAAAACATGAAGATGCCAGTTCCCACTGTTTCGATGTAAAAGCTGATTTAGAAAACCAATTCTATAAATCAGTAACCGTCTTCTTCGTCTTATGTTCCCTTGGTCTATGGCACAATTGCAATGATGATCTTCTCAAGAAGATAGGTTGGCAACCTAATGATATCCCACGATATTCAACCAGAGTGGCCAAACGTAATATCGAACTTTGCGCCAAACGTTACCGTAATTTCATGCTTCACATTACAGGAGATGAAATAAAAAACAATGGCATTGTCTAACATCAAAGCAGTCAATGACTCTAGCTATGCTTTCCATTCATTATTGCATGGAGGAATGATGGTTGACTTTAGTCCGGTTTCTAGACATCATTTTTACCCTCGGGTAGAGGTCAATGATCTCCATCTGATTTCGTATATAAGTTTGGTGACACTTTATACTGCGACACTTAATTTAATCCGGCAGATGAACATCGAAAATGTTTAAAAATGTACCTTTGGATCTGAATATTTTTATTCCACATGAATTTCAAAGTATGATTCTTTTTGATTCAGGTCCCGGGGACAATCAAATTATAATGCTTGTCTTTAATAAGTTAAAAAATGGTTTAGCGAGAGCAAAATTGTGGCTCGCCGGTGGTACTTTTAAATTAGTTTCTTCCTTGTTACTGTATACTGTCTCATTTCAAAGAAAACACTTACGAAAGACTTTTGGTTGAAGCAAAAAGAATCATTCCTTCTGCTGCTCCAAAAAATACTTTTGGATTTTAAAAAAGCTGCAATAAGTGCATTTAAAGAAGCCTTTCCAGAAATTTAAAACTTTTTACTTATAAAAAAATAATTAATCATTTAATTTTTTTTCTAAATTAAATTTTTTTGATGATAAAATAATTTGGTATAACTGTGATAAAACTTTAAAAAAAATTTGTAAAACCCTTTGTATTCAATATTAATTTCAATCAAAACTTTAAAAAAAGTTAAAATAAAAACATAATCATTTTAATTTAATAATCATTTAATTTTTTAAAATATTTTGGATTAAATATTTTGGTATTAACTGTCGCGGTATTAACGGTTGCAGGGTTAAGTGTCTATGATTAAGTGTCGCAGTATTCAGAATCCGTACACCCATAAAACACTAAAATTTTGATATGCATTCTGAAAGACAGTTTGACGAGTCATTATTAATCAGACATCATAACCTTTTTATAAACATCCACAAAGGAAATAGCAAAGCTGTTACAATAACTTTACTCATTATATTATATCAAAATTATTTACATGTAACTTTTTAAAATATTTTAAAATGTTCTTTTATTTATTATACTTGTATGAAATTTTAATTTCAATAAATTATTTTAAACATTCTTTATATTATCATTTTCAAATATATTTATATTTATTATGCTTGAATGTTTTATTGGTTTGAAAATTGTGTTGATTTTGAATTATGTCTCCCCTACAATTGTTAGTTAAATCAATATTATTAGTCATAAGTATCGTAATTAAATATTTTTATTATAAACCAATTAAAACAAAATTTCTACTTCGTTTACTAATTTAAAAATCTATTTGCAGATCTTTATTTTTTTATATAATCCTAAATTTTTTAAAGTTTAAAATTATTATTTTTTTGAAACTCAAAATTAAAAATATTACATAATCAAATTATTCTAAAATAATATTTAGTTTTCAAACTATTAAAACCATTTACTTGCCAAATCATTAAAACATTAAATTGTAAATCATTTTAACAGTTTAATTTCCAATCATTCAAATCATTTAAAATATTAAAAATTAGTTCAAAACTCAAATATTCTTATTTCTTTAAAATGATTATATATTTTTTAAAATTATAATTTACAGATTTTATTTATTTTAATTCTATTCTAGTTTTATTAGATAATTCTTAAACAAAATTTATAGTTTCAAAATTATATCTTTTAAAAATTATACTTTTTTAACTTTTTAAATTATTTAAATTTCGATCAGCAAAATGAAAAAGAATGAATAAAAATTAATAAAGATAGCCTATATTATAGCAAGCCTTCAGTTTATTGCAAAATAAAGTAGTGAAAAACATTTAGTGGTATTAATTATATTGGCAGATATTGATGTACTCAATTTGTCGTAAGGATCCATTGTCAAATTGTTATTCAAATTTTCCAAAACTAATCGAGAAAACTTCAGAATTTGATAAAGTTAGAACTATATTTTAATTTGAAAATCTTCAACATTGGGTTAGTAGATGAGGATATTTTGTTGAGTTTTAAATATGTGCCTATTACTTCTGTTGACGTTGAAAAATCATTTTCAATGCATATAAGTATTTTTGCTGACTTTTGTTATACATTGTAATAATTTTGAAATAATGAATCAATAAAAAATATAAAAAGACTGATGTTTCTTCATTTTTATGTATTTTTATCGTATTGAAAACCATTTTTCAATCTTTTAGGTCTTCTTTTGTAATCATATTATTTTCTAATGTCAATTAATTCGGAGCCCTAGTTATCATATACCGAAAGAATTATAATCATTTATGCATATTTATTCTTTTAAGTATAAATTATGTCTATCAAGTATTTATAAATTTCTGTTAATAAAACAGTTTTGTTTCTCATTCCATTTGATACCATTAAAACAATTAAATATTTTCACAATAATATTTATTACTGATGATAGTTTTATATAATTATCTTGATAATGTAGACGATAAAATCACTTACCAAATTATACAAACAGTTTCAGAAATATAATAACAAAAATAATTTAATAATATTATTGCATTTGAATTCGATTTTGTAAACGTTCTTGACGACCTGAAGAAACTTCTACAAGTTGGTTAAGAATTGTTAAGTTGAGCTCTTTAAAAAGAAAACTGAGAAAAAAATTTATATAAATCAAATAATTTTATTAATCTAATTTATTTTAAAAATAAATACGATGAATTGCACATAAAGTCGTCAGATATGTTGTCGTAAAAATACAGAATAAATGTGTTATCAACAAGTACAGATAGCAATTAAAATAACTCTACATTTTATATTTGAACATTGAATTGTTAGAAGATATAGTTATTTATTGAGATGCATATTCTTTGTAATGAGGGATAAGATTCGCATCTCACTTGTAAAGGAATTCAATCACATCATATTTTGTTTGTGTATACCTGATTTCTTTTTTCCAACATTTTACCTATATATATTTGTTTCGGAGTTTCAAATAATATTTATTTATAAATATTATTATTATTTATATCAACATTCTTCTCCTTCCTTCCTTGAACTCAAATGTTAATTCTGCCTTTTTGGTCAGACAACGAATGAAAACATTACTTTATTATTTATGCTTTATTTTTATACAAGATATATGTATAAATAAATTAAATAAATAAAATTTAAATTTATTATCGAACAAACATTTATTTGTGCGGGTGGGATTGACCAAACTATTGCCTGACTCATGGAGAGTGTTTGAATGTCAAGAGTCGATTTGTTCGCTCCTGGTCAGCAATCAGAGCGAGCTATAAACTTAAATAATTTCACTTTAATGATCTACGAATTTTTATGAATGATAATTTGAATTGTTTCACATATTTCTGATTTGATATTTTCCTTGCTTCATCTCCCTTTGCAAACAAATGATCTTTCTTTCTTGTATCTTGATGCAAAACACGAAGATGCGCGAATGTTTACAAATCGAAGGAAAGTGCACAAAATAATTATTCAAAAGTGAAATTAATTAAAATTCAGTGAAATATAAATAAAAAATGTTGTCTATATACACCAAAATCATTTGCAAACACCATGGAAAATGAAGGCAAGGTTTTTAAAATTTTTTTATATGAAAATACTTGTTCTGACTTTGATATATTTTTGAATTGATATATTTCTGATTTTGATATATTTTTTGATTTGATATATTTCTGATTTTGATATATTTTTTGATTTGATATTTTTCAATAAGTGATTTGATTCCGTGACATTTCTTCCTAATTATCTGTTTTTAAATTTATTGATTTCGTGAGTTGAAGTTGTGAATTTTGTGATCGCTGATAAAAGTGTAATTCTTTGTCTATTAAAGAGTTACAAATTTTTAAAAATAAATTTTTGAACTTTTGAATTCCTTTTATTTTGGTGAAACAATTGATACAAATGAGACGGATTAAATTCTTGAATTTTGAATTAAAAAGTAAATAAATGCAGCACCACCATGACTCTTCTACCACCGATAAGATTCTGGACAAACTGGAGATTGTCGGAACAATGATAATTCATCAGTTACAATTTTTTAATACATTATATTCAATTATACTTAATTTATTAACATGTCTTCCAAACTAAGATCTCCTATTTAATATTAATCTCCCTCTTTTTTGTTAAAGATTATTTTACATATTTATTTTACCAAATACAGAAAATCATAAAACAGAATATTAAAAAATAATTTTTAATTTAAAAAAAAAATTCCAAGTACGACAACATCAAATAAGATAATCATTGAAAAATAAAAAATTGAATTAACTTTTCTTTTGAGAAAAATTTATTTTCTCCAACAGTATTTTAATAACATTTTCTATTATTTAATTAGAAATTCTGCTCATATTTTATAATAATTTCTTTTGTGAATTCGTGTCCAAACTTTAAAAATAATCTTTTTTACATTATTTATTTTTTACATTAAAAAGTTTTTTTCAAATAGTAATTTATTAAAATACATCCGGGTACATTTACATAGATATAGATATTATATTTTACAACAAAACTGTTAATTCGTTACCCATTCCAATATTAGTAAGTCGGTCGGGAACATGTTCCTTATGGTGTCGTTTGAAAAATTCCTATTAATTCGCGAGAGGGATTTTTCGTTACTCATCATAAAAATTATTAAGACTTATCTTTGACAAAATTCACAATCAAATATTAATTTAAATGCTATAATTTAAATGACACGACATTTGGAAATAAATATATTTGTTATTATATTTTCATATTTAATTGATTAAAGATGAAAATTATGTTTTATTTACTTTTCAATATAGTTTTGGAACACATCAAACAATAATTCTTCTTTTATTATATAATTTACTAACAAATATTAGGAGGATGTTTTTCAATTAACGAAAAGAAAATATTTTTGTTATTTTGGATTTTATGTTTGGAATTTTAATATTCTTTTGTTTTAATATCAAAATTTGAAACTATGCTTTATAATTATTATTATTCGTTCAGGGCAGAAGAAGTATCTGTGGTTAGAATAGCTTTTCAGTCTTTAGATTTTGGTTCGACAGAAGTTCTCGACACTGTGTATAATGCGGATATGGTTATATTCGATATGAGTGTAAAGGTATAGTAACAATATGTCAAGTAAAACGAAATATTAATGTTTTTTTATGTTATCGTTATTTCTTTATGGAATAAATACACTTAGGATTTTATATAGTTAATATTTATTTTTCATTATATAACAAAGGAAATAATTATAGTTTATATTGCATGAAATAATGTCTAAAAAGAACTATGAAAATAAATAATTTCATGGATTTCTTCTAGTTATATTCATTAACCTCTTAAATGAAATGACAGATAAACTCGTCTGTAACATATGTATTACAAAATGCTTAAACTATAATACATGAACTGAAATAGTTATAAAAATGTAAACCTATAACGTATGTTTACGTTAGCGTATAAAAGACTTGCTACTCTGACATGTGTTAAGAACATTGAGACAATTTTCATTTGAATTTTTATTATTATCACATTGAGAGTCATTACAACTCTCAGAAGATCTTTCAACGTTTGACATCGCTCTAATTGGTTTTGTTATTTCTATTTTTAATCATGATTATTCGAACACTTTTTTTAAATATATTTTTTAAAATATTTAATTTCTAAAAATATTAATTAAAAATAATAATTTTAACCATTTCTTAATAAAATCTCAAAATAATAAAAATGTTAACGAATTGTTAAAAATGAATTTAATTTAAATTTAATTAATTTTATTTCTATTTAATTAAATGCTTTTCATTTCTTAAAAAATATTAAAATTAATTTTCATTGTTAATTCAGAAAATATAAACTTACCAAATTATTATTTTAATTATGCTAGATTAGTCAATCACTTTAAATTAAAAAATACCAATTTCCATCTGGGTGGGAAAATCACCATTCTAAGTTCAACAGACACCATCAATACATTCGCACATTCAAACAATTTAAAATATTCCTCACAGCATGTACTTCACTAAGAAATGTACAACTTAAGATATTAAATATTTATGTACAGTACTTTTATATTATAATAAAGATTTTGTTAAGATGATTTAAAAGAAATAATATTAATTGTTATACCATTTACGTACCAAACTTTGTTTAAAATAGCCTCAGACTTTTGCTATATCTATACTTTTTGGGACCAAATTTAACTACACGAACGAAAACCTTTCCTGTTTCTTTTAATTCTCAAAGAACAAAATCGTTAACAACACATTTGAAATCGTTTATTTTGGAATTTAGAATTTACTTTGGTAGTTTTTTTGATAAACAGTTAAAGCAGATATTAGAGAAAAAGCATAATGAAAGTAAAAGTATAAGATCAAGACTAATTAATTGGAGGACTGTCAAACCAATTTCCAAACTGCTATATTGTGAAGGAATTTTTAATTTAAACATGGCTTACTTAATTGCTTTAACAATTATATAAAAGTAGTGCCTGTTACTTGGAAGGTTAAGGGATTTTTCGCATTAAAATTAAAAAAAGATTTTGTTGTTATCTGAAGAATTATAAAACCAATAAAAGTCAAACAAGATTAAAAATTTATTATATAACATTTTATTAAAACAAATATCAATTGTTTTTAAATACTTTTAGTTTTTTTTAATTTTTAAAATATATTATCATAAATGATAATATAACATCCCCTTCTGGAGTCACCGATATTTTGGAATTGGATTTATTGGGCTTCTTCAAAATTACTTCAAATGGCCTGTTTGCTGTTTGTGAGGAATATTTTGAATTGTGTGTTGATATTGTGCATGTTGTATGTTGATTCGGATTGTGCCTCTCCTGCACAGATAAATGATTGATATTTTCTTTGAGTCTTACTAATTAAAAATAATTTAATTTAATTTTAAAGTAAAAAGATTTAAAATAATTTTTGAATGTATTTTTTATTTTTTAATGTAATTTAAAATTTTAATATATTAATTTAATATGTTCTTTATTAAAAAATGTTTAGATTTAATTTCAACCAATTAGATTCTTTATAATTAATAATTTTTATTACCAGATTTTCATTTATTGAAAATAATTAGTTTGAACTAAGAAATATATTGATCAAGAGAGATGTCAAATAGTGAATGCGCTTGTGATATTAATAAATGTTGTAAACCTCATATTGATGTTGTTAATATGGGTAATTAGTGCTCTATCACGACCATTTTTACATTTTAATCTCGCACACGCTTCACACTTATTAGTAAAATCTTTTATATCGTGATCCATACTTGGTCAGTAGAATTCATTTTTTATTGCATCTATGGTTCTCTCTCCAGAGCTTCGCCCAATCGAAAGATATTGGGTCCTTGTAAAAAGGTAATTAAAAACGACAAACAAGAGGGCAAAGACAATTGTAGATTTTCGGAACAAGTGGAATAATGCAACCAAAAACGTGACAGAAACTACAATTGCAAGTCTAATAGCAGGCATTCCGGAAAAGCTCGCAGAATTTATTAAAAAAATAAATAATCTTTCTTAGTTAACTAAAATTATTTTGAATTAAACACATTTTTCAAAACAGTCGGTATTTTTTCAATCACAAATATGTTTTTGAAGATAGAGGATTTTAAAGTTAGTGCACCTCAACTCCCTTCGAGTATTGAGCCGGAGGCTCTTTAGGAGGCCTGGGACGCTGATGGTTCTCAACAGGTACTCCCCCAATGTTGGGCTAAAGCGTACCTTTGTTCCGCCTGTCCGAAGATGCAACGACGTCATTACGACACCCTTCACCGGGATTGATTCATCCCAGATCATTAAGATGCAATCCAACCATCGACAGCGGAGTCACTACTCCCCACAGCCTTCACACCCAGATTGTATGGCGAAGCCTAGTGAATGGATTGCTGGCCCATTCCTGAATACGATACATTGCCGGCTTATTTTCCGCAATGAAAGGCTTGCTTTCGGTCACTTTAGCCTAGACACGGAATCGAACCCAATCTAGTTTCTCAGGGATACTACGTAGAAGTATGCCCGCCTGGCACGCACAGGTGATCCCTGTTAAAGTTAGTAATATTTTTCACACTCAACATTTCTCTGGAGACAATTAAAGACCTGCTTCTTTAATCTTCTGAAGCACTAAACTTATTAGATTATTGTGTTCGTCTATTTTCCTTTCAAAGACGAGGGCATCATCCAAATAAATCAAACATTTTGACCAGTTTTCTCTTTGCAGAATAAGATTCATCATTTTTTGGAATGTAGCTGGAGCTGAACACAAACCGAATGGCATTCTGTTAAATTTGTATTGTCCGTATTTTGTTGTAAATGCCGTTTTCTTTATATCTTCCTCTTTTATTGGGATATGATAATATCCACTTGATAAGTCTAGTGTAGAAAAATATTCGCTTCTCTTATCGCATCCAAAATATTTTCGCTTGCTGGGATCGGATATATCTGACATTTGGTCTTTGCATTTAATCCACAGTAATCAATACATAATTGCTTATCTTCATTTTTCTTTTTAACTATTACTAATTGGAAATCCCACGGAGAATTACTTTGCCTGATTATACCCGCCTCTTCTAACTGCTTTACTTTAGTATTTACAGCTTCTTCTAAACCTATTAGAATCCTTTGAGGTTTGAATACAATTGGTTTTGCTTCTCCTGTTTCTATGGAATGTTCGATAATGTTTGTGGCACCAACGTCTAACGTATATTTGGTAAAAATTTCTATATTCTGCCGAATTATCTGCATAGGGGAATTTTTTATCTTTTCATGTAAATTATCCATATTTTGTCTAATAATTGAACAGAAATCAGTTAATTTTGATACTTGTGATAAATTAAAAATGCTTTTCTTGGTACATAGTATCATTCGTCTTTCCATTCTTCCGCATGCCCTTAAACAGATCCAGCGTTTAACATTTTGACACCTCCATCCGGCATATATATTCGAACCCATTAAAATGCTTCATGTGCAGTAACTAAGGAATTACAAATTAATAAATCTTTCTTTACCATTTTCAGTTTATCACCAATAAATAATAAATCATCAGATATTAATGACTTCTGCCTATTTTCATCTAACATAGCACCTTTCACAAAGAATTCTCGAGATCCGGATAATTCTACATTATTTACATTATCACGCACTTAATTAAAAACTTCTGAGCTCTTTTTGCACCTTCATTCGCATCTGAATCCTTAAATACGGTAGGGATTAGTTTAAAGTCGTCGCAGCTTTGGTAGCTGAAACGAATAGAACAATAACGTTTTGAATTTCGACAGAATCAATCTCTGGCCTGACGCTTATACCATATTTTTCATGCTTCTCAATCCGATAAAAATATCTGGTGATATATCTGGCATGATATCAAAAACATGTTTCGTTGCTATAGGACCAACATTTACCGAAAGTTTAATTTTTAATTTGTAAATTACTGTTTGACATTCTCCCTTCCATTTATTATTTATTTATTTTATTGCAAAATTCTCTACGTAGTAGAACATTTAATTCATAAAATGAATAAAATGAACCTTGATAAATATTTAGCAAACAAACCTCAGACGTTATTGGAAGATCACAATGTGAGGCTTTCAGAAAGACTGAAAAAAATTAGAGTGACTCATATGTAATTCAGGAAATTAAGTAATACAAATTATTGTTTATATTTTCGTATTAATTAAACGAAAGAAACTTTTGGAGCGATGTTATTTATACAGGCGAATCAAAATTTAGTCAGTGGCAGTGTTGATAACGGTTGATCTACCGAAATATATTGTCTTAAAAATTGTTTGCGTTTTATTTTTATTTAAGATATCGTATTTTATTTAATATAACTTAGAAAAAGTAGTTAAAAGCTTTAGTTTGTCATGTTAACAAGTAAATTTATCATATAATTGTAATACAGTGGCAGTGTATATTATATGCATACATCGTTTTTATCATGATGAAATCAATGGTTAATAAAAAAATATCATATTAAAATTTTGTTTATTGTAAATAAATCTAAACTAATTTTTAAGATATTTTTCCGATAAGATATTTTGTAGGAAGATTCCTGAAGAATTTAGATTAAGGAATTGTAATTATTATTTGTAAATAATAATTTTTCAGTATAACCGTGATAATCATAATCAAAATTTTATTTTATATTTGTAAAAGATATTTAATTAGATTCAACAAAGAGCTCTTTTATATCATTTGGGAGTACGAGAAAACTTAGGAATGATGGAAAACATTATTTTAATTTATCATGGAATAGAATCAACTAAGGAGACGGTTGAAAGTCTAAAAGTAAGTGTTATTCTTTGCTTCAAGACTGACCTTTCAAATAATTTGTCTCTTCAGAAGACAGCTGGAAATAGTGTAACCATCATTTTATACAATGTTACAGAAAAGGGTCGTGTTGGTGTTATTGAAACACAATGTGTCATGGCAATGATGAAAGACAATGAGGATCTTAAGTCACAAGTGTGCTCAAATTTGAAGTCTCTTTCCTCAAAATTGAGACATTTGTTTAAAGAAGTTGAAATCACGAGAAGGTAAACATTTTTATTTTCTTTATTTTTCTTTATTTTACAATCAATACTCTCAAATTATTATAAAATAATGAATAAAAATTATAGCTATTATCAAAATAATAAATGATTAATCAATGTTAATTTCCTATCTTATTTCCGTACGATAATTAATATAATATAATAAAAACAAAAATAAAAGTTATAAAATCAGAGACAAATTATTATATTTTTGAGTATCGATTACCAATTTAAAAAGCATATAAAATAATTTAACATAAGACTTATCTTTTTACATAAATTCCATATTTATTACGTATTTTTATTACTTAAGATATTGTTTAAAGTTTTTTTTCATTTTGACCTTTATTATTATTTTTTGGCCTTTTTCCATTTTTTTATTAGCTTACTTTCTATATAGGTACATATATATAATTAAGAACGCCATTAAAATCAAATTTTATTTTCGCAATATATTTCGGTGGATTTTCCACCATCTTCAGGCTAAATTAACAACAATTTCGCTGTCTTATATATAGCAAATTGATGATTATGCAAACATCTTGTGTAATAACTAATTAAATATTTTTAACAAATTGGAAGAGAGACTTGTTTGTACATTAATGGACGGATTAAGTGATTTAATCAATAATGCCTCACAAGTAACTCTTTAAAAATTATTGGGAAAGAGTTACTCGTGAGGCATTATTGATTAAATCACTTAATCACATATTTATAAGACAGCATTAAACCGCAAAATAGAACAAGAACGAAAACTCCGCAAAATTTTAATCCATAATATAAAAATTGCACGCCAAAATTTCTTCAATGTGATAGGTGAGGTCTGGTTTAATGTTTTTGTAGGTCTTTTAGTAAGAAAGTTTAAAGATATAGCTTTAGAGGTTAAATCAATCCAAAACAAAAAACTCGCTAAACTTCAAATATTGTCAGGTGTAACAAAATTTAATTTTGGGAATTCTTTAATTAACTTATCTAACTTTGAGCTAACTAATGAGGAACGGGAAATTTTAAAATTTGGTCCTAATCATGGAATAAGATCTTCGTTAAATACATGGAAATTAAAATCTAAAATCGAATATATTTATCAACAATATGAAAAAATTATAATTGGCAATGGCAATGGCAAAATTAAAATTATTCAAAAATATCAAAAATATAAAAAGGAAAGCAAAAATGCTCTGGACTCTTCAGAATCAAACATTGACAAGACAGAAAAACAAACACAGATTCAAGATATCATAGGTTATGTATTAAAAGACAAACAATTTGAATTGAAAAAGGCTACAAATAGTTACATTAATAACAATAAGAAAATGAAAAATAATGAAGAAAAAACATTAAAGGATTTAAGAAAAAAGAAGGACATAAAGGATATATTAAAGAATTAAAGGATATATTAAAGCGTCTTCTTAAGAATAAAAGCATCGATCAGAAATTTGAAAAATTGTTGACATGCCAGGATTCACAACCAGCTAAATTGTATGGTTTAACTAAAATACATAAAGCTGGTCATCCACTCCGCCCTGTTTCATCAATGATTGACACGGTTCAGTACAGAGTCGCGAAGGTTCTTGATTCACTATTGAGTCCTTTAATTTCAAATGATTTTGAGATTATGGATAGCTTTGATTTCAAAAATTTCATTTTGAATCAGGTACCGAAATGTGATTCTGAGTGTATGGTCTCATTTGATGTCTTCAGTTTATTCACAAACGTATCTATCGAGCAAACCATTGATTTGTGTGAAAAGATGTGGGATGACAACTCTAGCTCTGTGAATAAAATAATGAACAGGCAGGCACTGAAAGAACTTCTAAAATTTTGTGCCAAAAATGTACCTTTTCTTTTTAATGATGAGTGGTACATTCAGGAAGACGGTGTCGCAATGGGTTCCCCATTAGCTCCAACTTTGGCATCAATATTTATGAAGTCGCTTGAGAATAAAATGAATGCATACCCTGGTGAAAAACCTGTGTTGTACAAGAGATATGTGGATGATGTCTTTTTGGTTTTCAGAAATCAATCCCTCATAGAACCATTCCTAACATTCATAAATTGTCTTCATCCGAATATTAAATTTACCACAGAATTGGAAGTAGATAATAAACTTTCCTTTCTGGACATTCTTGTCACTAGGATGAATGGAGGCTATAAAACTGAATTATTATATTCAGAAAGACAACAGATACAGGTCTTTACACAACACCACAGAGTTTTTGTGAGGAAAAATACAGAGAGGGTATGATCAAAGGGCTTGTTCACAGAGTTTGGAATTTGTCGCCCAGTTTTGAAATTGCAAATCAGGGCTTAAATATTCTTAGAAGGCGCTTGAAGGACAATATGTATACAAACAAGCAAATAGAACACAACATTAGGGTAACATTAGACAAATTATGTACAGATGCACTAGTTAAAAAACAATTAAAAGAAGAACATACTGAAGAATACAAACAAATCCTCAAAATTCCATATTCTGAAGGATTTAGAGCGTTTAAGAAGAGTATTTGTAGAACAATAAGTAGTGCTAAAGTAGTCTCTGTCACATCCAAAGTTCAAAGTTTCCTCTCAAACAAATCG
>MQRK01214058.1:13453-36963 GCA_001938485.1 Girardia tigrina | reverse complement strand
GCAACTGTGAGTATGCCGAGGATACAGCCGAACGACGATGCCGAAGAGACGCACCTACAATACCGACTGCCAGCCGATTACAAGACTGCAAGAGGACAATTCAAGTGCCCATTTCGCGACTGTTACGCGTCCATCGTAACAGCCAACGGCATGTACGGCCATGGTACCAAGTTCCATGGTTGGTCGTTCGTTACTGGCAAGCCGACTGCTCAGAGGCGGAAGGTCACTGACCCCGTAGGAGGCCTATCGGGGGGCCCTTAAGGACTTTAATTTGGGTGGACCCTCTAAAGAGCCTTAGGCTCAATACCATTACAGAGATGGGAGGCCCACATCGGAGAGACAGATCGTCATCTCAAAACCCGGATTAGCGAGCACTCGCAAATAAGTCGAACGAGTAAGGTTCTTGATCATTGGTTATGTTGTAAGGATAGAACCTCATCCATTTCAAAAGATGAGTTTTCTTTTCTACAAAAGGGTTTTGATTTATATTACGAACGACAATTTTGTGAATCTCTACTAATAAGACACTACAACCCATCAATTAACATTCAGAATGGGCAAAGTAAGGTTATTTCAATACTTAAAATTTTAATTAAAATATTTTGCCATTATTACCCAATAATATTTTCATAAATAAAAATGTTTAATTTCTTCGTCACCTTTTAAAGTAAATTATATTTATTAAAATTGTAAAAAAATGTATTATTCAAACAATTCAATATTCATTTACTAAACATCCGAAAATTGCTGATGATGATGTATGTAAACATAGAAACATGTCCAATAATTATATAAAAAAAGCTTTAATCAAATTATATTTTCGAAATACTAAACTTGCGTTCACAAGACTCAATATTAACATATTTTAATATGAATGGACAACTCACTTTTGACATTTAAGTATGTTTTAAATGCTTTATTAATAATGGCTCAGTGACTATCCTCTCATGATGTGTCGAAATTTTTTTAAATGTCCCAATTGTGAATCCTTGTACATTTGAGAGACAAATCGTCATCTCCGCACTAGAATAGCTGAGATCACCCAATTGAGTAGAAATAGCTCGATTCTAGATCACATTAAAAATGCAGAAATAGAGATAAAGTTAACAATGAAACTGAATTTACAGTCTTTAAAAGATTTTTGACACATATCATGAGAGGATGTTCATTCTATACTTCAAAGTATAAAAACTGTTTTCAAAGCTAAGGGATAGACGACAAAATAATAAAGAAACATTTAGTGTATTGGCTTACTAGTTTTGATTACTTGCTATAAATATTAGTAGCATATTGAATATATTTAGTCTAGTAAACATTAAATTTGATATTTTTTAATATATATATTTATATAAACAGATATATTAAGTTATTTGATAAAACTAATGATCCATTGACCAGATCGTATACTTAACCTACGATATTTGATATACTGAAAGGCTTTGATAACCGAAATCATTTGACTTAATTACAATGATTAGGTCAATTCTAATTCAGTATAAATTTTGACATCAACATTGATGTTTTTAACTCACAATCTTTTATAATTACTACATAGTCCATGGAAAATAAATTTTTTTGATGGTTTATTAATTTAAACAAGAATAAATTTGACTTATGTAACTGATTATTATATGTCTACATACAATTAATTTATTAGTATTTTGATTTATTTGTACAAACTTACAACTGAGGATGTTGATGTCAGGAAACAGCGAAAAATGTCCTATGATCAAATTCAAAAATTGATTTAATTAATGCCACTGGTAATTAGAAGGTATTTATGAACAGTATTATAAAAAGTATAAAATCATCCATCCACAAAGCATATTTCGAAAAAATACGAAGAGTGTTCATAATTTAATGTTTATATGTCCGTCTTGGAACACGAACCAACGAGTTTTATATGATCACGAGTCAAAGGGCTTTACGAAACCCCACGGCGAAATTAATGTAAAGGTTCATTTCGGTGAGCTGTGATGTGACCTTGTCAGGTTTTCCAGGACGAGTGCAACATCAACCCGTTTGAAGGTCTTCGCATCTGGGTGGAGTTTGAGTGATCGTGTAAAGACCAGAAAGATGGTGAACTATGCTTGTGCAGGTTGAAGTCAGAGGAAACTCTGATGAATGACCGCTGCGGTTCTGACGTGCAAATCGATCGTCGGACATGAGTATAGGGACGAAAGACTAATCGAACCATCTAGTAGCTGGTTCCTTCCGTAGTTTTATAACCTCCGCACGAGAATAGCTGAACACATCCAATTGAGTAGGAATAGTTCGATTCTAGATCACATTCAAAAATGCAGAAATAGAGATAAAGTTAACTATGAAACTGAATTTACAGTTTTGAAGAAAACTTTTGACACATATCATGAGAAGATAGTCACTGAGGCATTATTAATAAAGCATTTAAAACCATGCTTAAATATTCTAAGTGAATTATACAATCATATACAATCTTGTGATCTCTTTGCAACAGTATGACTTTTTGTCTTTTCAATTCTTCTTCATTGCTTAAATTATGAAACTCCATAATAATTACATTAAGAATATACGGGATGAAATCGACCACCAGTGACAAAGGGGCCCAGCTCAAAGTTATCTCCCGAAACCGTCCAATCCATACTTGTGATTATTTAAGTGTTGAATAATTAAAAATTTCAAAATGTATAAATACAGAACTTATTTTATAAAAATAATTTTCGAGAAAGCAAAATAAAGTAAAAAGAATAAACCATTTAATAAAAGATGGAATTAATAAAAAAAACAAATAAAATAAAATTTTTTCAAACCCTCGATTTTTTTATGGAATTTAGGAGCACTTTTGAAAAGCCTTACAATCTTTAAATGATATTTTTTTTTATATAAATTAAATTAAATTCAGATTTGATTAATATTTTTCTTAAAATCAATCGGTTATAATGTCCATGTACATATAAAACATTTTACTTTTCAATATTCCACTAAATTAATTTTGTCTCTTAGTTATAATAGTTGTATTTATTTTATGGTTATTATTTATTCTTACGCTATTCTAAACTATAAACGATTTAATTACTAAATAGAAAGGTTATATCTCGTAATGAAATGTTTAATATTTCTTAATAAATCTGTAAAAATCAATCATCGACAAACACTTTATGACCTATTGAAATACCCTTGGACGCTAATAATTCTGAAATTTATTAAAAAAAATAAAACTTTGAAAAACTTTTAAAATATTTGAATATTATTATTAAGGTCATTTTCGCAGAGGTCATTTATAATTTGATGCCAGTAAGCAGCTGAACTAGTTGTGAATATATTTTATCACTTATTTGTATAATAATGGGAGCTTTGAGTTAAGTTACGGATTAATTATTTATTACCAAGACCATAATTACATGAAGACTACTTCCACACATTCCCGAGAATTATTTTATTTCCTGTCGATTCAGTAGACGCTGCTTTAAAAACCACAAAGAAAAAGAATTTTGTTGGGATTTTAATTAATGCTAATTCTTTTATTATGAATTACAATTAACATTCGAAAATTTTTATAATCAATAAATGAGATTGAATTTTAGTTTATTCCAATGTTCTCTGATAAACTAGGAAGATTTAGCAAAACTCCAAGCCACTCATCCTCTATGGGAGGATGTGACATTTTTCCGGATAATTCGATCAGTTAGAGATAATTTGGATACAGAAATACGTTATTTAATATAGCTGACCTCGATAGAAATTCTACATTAAAGCATCTTCCAAAGACCCTTGATGACTCGTGGAGAAGATTGAAGGTATTCAAGTGTAGAGTAATGATGCAAAAAAAATTAGAATTGTCTAGAAAGGTTTTTATAAATGCTCTGTGTAAAATAATGTGATTCAATAAAAATTTTCATCGTGGTTGCAACTTCGATATTGAAAATTGGTAACGAAAACTAAAATGTTGACATTTTTGGGGAAAAGGTATATTAAAAATAATAATTCCTTTTTCTCTTTATTTTCTCATTTATTTAATCTTAATTTTTTGGACAATCATAAACTTTTGGAATCATTTCAAATCGTGACATTTTTTAATATGAAACTTTTAGCCAGTGATAATTTGAAACAGGAAATAAATAAATAAAATTAGAATTAATTTAAACAATAAATATCTAGGCATTTTTCGTATTTATTTAGATATACCAGAGAATCTTGGGGTTATGTTATGTTATGGTTGTTATAGTAAATATTTTGACAGAAAAATAAATAAAACCAATATCATGTTAAATATAAACTTTTTGTTTATAATTTAGTTGTAAATAAATAAAATAAGATAAATTACAATTTCTGAAATTTAATAAATTTGTTTAAATGAATAACTTAAATGAGTCCGTTTCGTGTTGTTTACTACTCGACTGATCATTAAAACAAATAAAACTGTAAAACAAACTGATTTTGATGCCTGACAATTTTACGATCTGATATTTTATTATTTATTTTTTTCTAATTTATTTTTGATTTTTATTTCTTCTTTGCTTGCGTTTTAAATGTTTTGTTACTAATTTACAAGATTTATTATTATTCTTTCGTATTTATTTGTTATATTTGTACCATTTAATCATCTCAGAGTGAATATTATCTGTTAAATAATATTTACAAGATTATTAAGTATAGCCGTTACGAGGCGGTAGGGTTTCAATTGAATTGAAGAGTTCATGGTCGAGGAATGGGGGGTATATAACAGGAAACACATCAGGCTTTTATTTCATAAGGAATAAACAAAGCGGGCTTGGCATTTTCTCGGTTTGTTTTATTTGTTCGATTGGCATAAAATGAAGAGATAAATAATTTCATCTGAAGACAAATGAGACACATTCATTTTAGTTGTTGATAATGAAATTTTCAAATTAAAAATAAATATTTATAGACTTTTTTGTTTACATTTTCTGAAACAAAGTACTAATTAAATTTATTTGTTTATAATAACTGTTTTTCAACAAATAGCAATAATTAACTATATATTTATTGTCAAGTAAAAATCATTTCCGAAATGATGATTTAAATTTAAGATAACATGTGTAAGACGGTTCTTTTCATATCAATACAAAACAATATTCGTTTTTTTCAACGGTTATAATTAAACAATTAAAATACTGTCGTTATTAAAATAAAAATAATAAATGGAGAAATAATTATGGAAATAATAGGAGAATAAAGAACCGAATCTGAAAGATTGATACAACTTAATTGGAACAGATTTTGTCAAAATAGTAAACTGGTACTACTGATATTTAGGACAAAAATTAATTAGGGTTATAATGATTCTCTAACATTAATTAAAATAAAACAACTTTTCTGAATATTAAAACACACGAGATTTTATTAAGAGTACTTTGGATCCATTAATATATTATAATTATAAACCGAAATGTGTTATTTTGAATACTTATATACGTCTAATTATCCTAAGGGGACGAGACGTCCCGCTTTTTCACATTTTGTCCCTCGTACCGCGACGTTTTTCAAGTCCCGACTTTTAGAATTAAGTTAAATTTTTTAAGAATTCTACAGGCTACGACAACCAACACATTGCTTTTGCTACCCAGTTACATTGTATTTGTGTCTCATATTACAAATATGTCAAGGAATAAAATATTATACATATTTTTTATATTTATAAATTGTACTTATGTTAAAAATAAAAAAGATTTACAATATTATTTTTATTCTGTATGAAAAATTTTGTTGATATCCCCTCCTTCAGAGTTGTCCCGCTTTGACCATCTAAAAATGTGGTTACCTTAAATTATCCTCATAAGGCTAATTCAGGTATTATGGAGCTTGAATGCCGAAACTAAAATTAGGAAATATAAATTTTAATCCGAATACAGTATTTAAACTCTATTTCTAAAATCATTACTTTTATTTTTTACAATAATTTTTGGTCAATTTTAATTAAATTTGAATTATTGACTATTTTATCGACATTTTAATGAATATTTGAAATGATATTTAAAATCAATTTTATCTTCATTTTATTAATTTTTTTTAATTAATATCTATAACTATTTATGTTTTAACTGAAATTTATACTTCTATATTTTTAAATAACTTTTTTTATTAAAACCAAAATGCCTATGACTGGAATATTTATCAAAAATCGAGCTGTATTTTTCCAAATATTAAAACCGAATATCTTCAATCAAAATTCTGTGTATTGGAAGCAATGATTACGATTTCTATTTTTATTTAGTTGTGTTAGAAAAACTTTCTTGAATTTATTTTTCAACTTTTTTGAAGATGAAGAAAAGCTGCTGTGTAAAATAATCTACGTTTACAATCAGAAAAAGTTGTAGTTGAGATTCATTGTTCTTCAGATGCAAATTTAATGATCGCGGACATCATTTTAAAATTCATACTAGATGAATTATCTAAACAAAATAGTTGGTTAAGTTATAAACTTAATGACAGTTTGGTTGAACACATTGAAGAAATACGGACGATACACTGATTTATTTCTTTTCTTAAATATTTTTCCAACAATCATAAATCTTTAATAAGAAGACAAAATCTTTACAAAACATACTCCAAAATTGGTGTAACGTTTATATCCAATGGAAAAAGTTGAATTTTGGTGAAGATTTACAAGTTCATATTATTAACAGTACAGAGGCATCACATACATCTGAATTAGAAAATATGTTAATGAAGGAAAATAGCATTTATTTATTCAAAATAAAGTTTCTTTCACTGATAGTTCAGACGCTAAAATGTTCCAACAAAATGTCAAAAGCATCCTCAAAACGAAACTAAATCAATTTTTAGCGCAAATTATCAGGGAAAAGCAATTGTAATTTGATATCAAGATTTATTGACATTTGCTCCATCAAGTGTTGAAGCAGAGAGAACTTTTTCTACTGCAGGTTTATTTTGCTCCAATATAAAATCCAGAAGGAATGACTCTACGTAGTACAGTTTGTTCTACTTGCTCTTAGCTTACTTGAATCAATACATTTAGCTAATTAATTTTTGATCTTTTCTCTTTGAGCTTCTTGCGCTAATATTTTTTTAATCGATGATATTATTTACCGTAAAGTCTGGCATATAAGACCCAATTTCATTATTAAAATTTTGGTTACATCCTTGTTTTAGCATTAAAATTTAAGAGGAACTCTTTACGCCGGATAATTAGATTTCGAATAATTAGACGACATTAAAAAATTTAAATTAATAGAAAAAAATGCTTTCATTTTTACAATAAATAAAAATTCTTGAATGATTTTTAAACAGCTCTTATTTTGCATGACGAATACCGGTTTTACAAATATTGGCGATAAACTAATAACGGTAGTACCGGTAGTGGAAATATTTTGGAAAAAATAATTTGCATTCCAGTTTTCTTACATAAAGATTTTATTTTTCGATTTTGTTTTGTAACTACAATTTGCATCTGTCTTATTTTTCCCTTATAATAAAATCGATGAATATGTCTTTGACATTCATGTGTAACGATATCTAAAAGGACTAGCCATAATTTTTTATAAATCAACGTTAACATTGACTCGTCAATATTTCTCGAAAATTGAATTGATTCTGTTCTTGCTATTTTTTGGCAATTTTTGATGAGGTTATCTATCAAAATTCTGTACTAAAACACCTTTCATATTCATTGTATAGCTCATTTATTTAGTAATTTATCTCTTGTGGTTAAATCATATTACATGAACTTTGAAATTATCATATCAATCATCTACGGAGATGGAAACGTAGTTAAAAAAGCAAAAAGCACTATTCAATCCACTAATCCACTGAAATTTACCAAACCTGCAGTTGAATTTACTACTGTAAGTGAATTGTGATGTACATATATGCGTTATTAACGAACACTCAACACAAATAATTATGAAAATGTAGTTAATATTTGGAAGTTCTTTGAACATTATTAATATGATTCAAAAAATTAAAAAATAATGGCAAATTATGTTTAAAAACAAAAACACGCCATTTGTTAAATTTATTTTTTACGACAATTAATTGATGACAATCCATTGATGACATAATCACTGCTTGTCTATATAAGCAGATTTAAAATTCATTTCTTTCTTGAGACCTGACGATGACGGTTATACCGTCGAAATTAATTGTCGTAAAAAATAAAATTATTAATATGATAACATTAAATTTCTGGCATTTCATGAATTCATGAATCATATCTGATAAATGTATATCTATATTCCTTGTTAAAGTTGTGAAAATCTGAGTTCTTGTTGGCATTAGTCTTAGAAGATTTCGTTACCACAAACGTTTTTTATAAGAAAAAAATAGTAGCTTCAGTAAACTAAATACTTATAGAAAATATAAAAACCGAGTGACATTTTGATTAAACAATTAATAAATTTATTCATTTTTTCAATTTTATTACAATTTCATATCAAAAGGAATTTTGAGTATCATATGTAACACAAATTGATTTATTAAATTATAATTTGAAATTTTGTTAAGTGACAAATTAAAATTTTTTGATCACTATTTTTATTATTCATAAAAAATCATTCCCTCAAAACTAACTTTTTATAAAACTAACATTAAAACTTACAAATATTTAATTATAATTGATGAAGATGGAATACGAAATTCCGAAACATGTTTAATAATCAAGTTATTAAAAATGTTTTAACAAAATTACTTTTTTAAAAAGATAAAATATCAATATTTAATAAAATAATTCTTAAAATTTCGACCGGAAACATTTGTTAATCAGTTTGATGTCCTTTCAATTGATTCTTAAATTTCCTCTCTTTTACAAGGCATTCGTTGTACCTGCAGTTTCTGTCTGCGGTATTCGAGGGATAATAATAAATTCCTGCCTGATACAACTGTCACATATCCGATGCCGACATAATATTTAATAATAATATCTGAAAATATCTGAAACTAGAAATATTTGCATAATATTCCAACTGCAATTCATCTAGTGTGTTGATTAGTATGTCAACTTTGCTATTTAAGAAGATTTTTGGCATATTTCTTCAGAACTTGGTACCTTTTCTAATTGCATATCTCTGTATACAGCAGCGACAGTCTGGAAGATAATATGTTCACATTTCATATATTTATATATACACATGTACATAAATCGAACATGATAAACTGCGGGCTATATTTGCTTTGAAAGATGTGTAGTTGTTTCAAATGACTTTTTAACTGTTATATTTTACTATATCGAATATAAAATTTCACAGTTTTTAATTTTATCGTAAATAAAATATTATAAATAGAAATTTAATATTCCTTCGATAATAATTAAATTACAAAGAATCTAATTGCATATGCAAAAATTATTTTTTTATTAATTTATTTTTTAAGCAATGATATAAAGTTTGAACCAATCCCAGATTGATATTGAACAAATAACTTCTGTTAGAGCTAATGAACCTCAAAGTTAACGGCGACCTCAGAAGACCACTCGACTTTAGATTGGTGATCGTTATAGTACCATGATTATTAGGTTGTCCATAAAGTTCCCAGTCAAGAATGAAAAATACAATTTTTTGTGCAAGAATTTATTTTAAATAAATAACAATTAATCGTCAAAGTACAGTACATCGTTTTCGACTACTTTCTGCCAACGGTCTGCAAGCTTTCGGATCTGGTCAAATTCTGGTCATTCCGGCTGCTTCGAATTAAAGAACTTTTGACATGCTTGTTCAACGTCACCGAATACTTCTAATCGGCGGTCTTTCAATAAGTGTTGCATGGATCGGAAGAGGCCATAGTCAGATGGAGCGCAATCAGGGCTGTAAGCAGGATGCTTCAAATGCTTTTGTATAGTATTAACTTTCAAACTCCAAGCTTAAATGCCAAATCGTGAGTGTTTGACGAAGGCTTCATGTCCAGCTCTGCTTGCAAGTCCAATTCCAAATCCAATTTTGTTGGTCATCAAGAACGAGGACTGTCATTCAAATCAAAGTTACCTTTATTGAAACGCTTGAAACAATCAATTGCCGTACTTTTTTCCGACCGTTTGTGTACCTTCAACTTTGCAAATTGCCTTAGCAACATCTCGTTTCGTCAAACCTTTCTTCCAATAGTGACGCAGAAACACACGGATTTGAAGCTTTGTAATCTCGTAGTCCATATAATGTTATAAATAAATCAATATCAAATAAATAATGCAAAAAAATAAATTTGAGAAAATTGTATTTTCATTATTGACCGGGAACTTTTAGGACAACCTAATATTATGCTTGGTAAATCTGGAAAAATCTACAGTTCAATGCCCTACACAACGATGTAACAACGAAAAAATAAAATTATAGGAATTTTTTAATTTTCATTATCTTAAAATTTGTTATAACATGTAACTTTATTTATTTTCATACGATAGTTCAAAGTTAAGTTATACGCGATTGAAATGTAAGGTGTGAAGTTTGACCCGTTTCTTATCGAACAACCTAATAGATATATATATATATATATATATATATATATATATATATAATATTGTACACTAATTTCTTTCAAGGATTCTTGTATTATATGTAATACATTTATAAAAAAATGTAAAAGAATTAACGATTCCAAAAATTGATTTTAAAACCACTTTAATGTAAACAATGAAAAACTTTTGATCTCTGTAAATATTTTGTTAATACTTAAATTCTTTTATTAAATTAAGAGCTCATTTAAAAGAAAAGTTTCTGAATGATCTACGACGAGATCGCGAAGAATGCACCGATGAAGAATTAAAACAGGTTGATTTGGATTTTTTAATGATTTATTTATCTTTTTAAAAAAATCTTTTGAAATAAAACTATTTATTATTACTGGAAATAACACATTCGTCTTATTTTGTGGAAATTAATTTGAGATATTTTGATCAGATAGAAATTAACCGAAAGTAACGACGCCTCCGGTCATATACAGAAGGAGGAATATTCCATTCAGCTTTTTTTATTGAATCAAAATTTATTTTCTCATTTTTTCAACTAATTTACATCGAAAAACGTAATTTAAATACACAACTAAAATAAAATAATTTTTCCTGTAGATTTTTGACATTATCAATTTAATCTGTCGAATTAAGCCAAGGCATTCATCCAACGATAATGTCAGTCTAAATAAAAAAGCTCAGTGTTTAGCGAGTGTCGTAAATCTGATGGTCGTAAAAGTATTTGGGAAACAATATTCGTTTATTCGTTTGTCACATAACTGAATGCCCAATTTTATCTTTAGAATTTCTTTTCCATTTCAACAAAAAGTATTTGATGAGGGAAAATTTAATTAACCGGATTCATTTTTACAAAAGCGATTCTTCTTTTTCTTGTAATTTCCTCTTAGTTTTACAATTTAAAGGATTTTTCATTATATTAGTTTGTTTTTGATTTTATTAAGAAATAAATTATATATAAACATCATAATTGTTGTTTTGGACTGTACTAAACATTCGCTTATTACCAGCAAACTGTCCAGCATGGTAATCGAATTCCGCCACTGGAAATGTTAACATGAAACGACACATTTTTAACATCTATTTTATCTATATTCCAGGTATTTTACTCCTGATGTTAATAAATTTCACAAAAATGGCTAAAGAACCACAGAAAAGTTCAAAATAATGGAAAATGTTAATGGGAGTGAGTGGGTATCAAGGCGCAAAATCTTTGAGTGACAAAAACGATTTCTATGAGGCAGACAATCAGTGGAGGATGACTAATGAGTAATGAAAGTACAAGAACTTATGCCAAACGATAGAAATGAGACGCTGAGAGTTATGAATGAAGCATTAGACATATGTAAAGAATAAATTCGTTGAAATTTAAAGGAGGATTTGTGTTAGACAAAAGTCTGAGTTACATTTTCTCGACACGCATTAACCGAAGAACGAAAATTGATGAGAATGCAATATTTCTGAGAGATCGTACGAGAACCAAATAACAGCTCAAATTTCCTGAAATCCATTGTAACTGGTTAAAACAAATACTGGTTTCAGTATTGTAAGTAGCGTTTATACTAGATTCAAGGTTCATAATTCAACACCAAAATTTTATTAATGTCAATAATTCACATAATTAAAAAAAATATTTGTTAATTCAATTATTTCGCAAAATCAATCTATTATTTTTTTTCAATTCAATTTGTAAAATTTAATAAATTTTAAAACTTTAAATTAATAAAATTAATTTTAAAATTATAACTAAAAATTTTCATAATAAACTAATTTTTCATAATAAATAAACTAATTAATTAAAATTTACTATAATTCTTATTTTAAAAATTATTTCATAAAATAATATAAAGTTTAATCCGTTTATTATTTCTTTTAAAATTCTTATTTCAAAATTTTTATTTAAATATATCAATGGTTTTAGTTTTATATAAGTATATAGCTATAAGTATAAAACTTTTAAATTAAAAAAATAATATACTATTTTGATCGAAGTGCAAATCTAAACTAACTCCTCATAAGTATGATCCGAGTTGAAAGCCTTAAAGTATTGATTGGAACTAGAGATTATCAGCCATAGCTTTAAACCACAAATATTTATATCAAAAATCAAGACAATGTTTATTGTTTTCTTCTATATTCTACCGTAAGTTCGTTCTTTTTTTACAATGTCCACATATGATGTTTTAGTTTTCAAGTGGAATATGGTGTTTTTCGCACAGTCAAAACATGTAATATTTCTCTCTGCTATATTCATAACTTTTATGTCTGACTTTGTTACATTTCCATCACATGATTTCGTTTTCTATCATTAAGCGTCTTTTGAGAGTTTATCCTTTTTGGCAGTATCTTGGAATATTTATCCTTTCCTGAAAATATTTATAAATGTTGTTTTCTTTACATAAACTTATTTTTCTGACTGTCTTACTATATCTACGTTCTTCATAATGTCTTTCACGTCCTTTGTCTAATCAACGTTTTTGAACTTAATGTCTTTCTTTAAATATCTGTCCTTTAAACCAAATAAATATCTTTCAAATTCGTCGTCGGTTTACTTGTGTCTTTCTAATTTTACAGCTAATTTCTTGGCCTTGGCAAAGTATTACTTCACTGATTCATGGAATTTTCAATGTTCGAAGCTTCTTTCTTGTGAAAAGCTTTTTGAAGGCGGGCTTCATACCACTTTACATTTTATGTATCATTTAATATTTTCTTTGATCTTTGCTACTTTTTAGTATACCGGAGAAGCGGATATCAAAGTGTCTATATTATCTTGTATTTTATACCTCTCTGGAAGTAATCTTGGAATCAGTTGTTCTGAGTTGCTGATTGTGGTTAGCATGTCAGGTTTGAACATTTTTACGAACCCGTATTGAAATCGAACTCAGAATGCAAATTTCAAAATTTTATTTCAATAAAAAATTATTTTTTCAACAAATGTCGGTGGAACATTATTTTCTATTCACGAACCTTTATAAATAAATATATTATATTATAAATTATATTATTATAATAATTATAATATAATAATAATAAAATGATAATTTATAATTATGAATACGTTAACATTTTCAACATCAATTTACAAAATTACAATTTCACAATTTTCAAATTAAAAAAAATTTACAATTTTAAATTATAAAGAGCAAAAATTTTCGTGAGCACTAATTCCTAACATAAATAAAGTGATCTTGTAATCACATTATTTTTAGGATGTTTTGTAAGTTTTTACAAGTCAATGGCTAATAATTTTTATTAAAAAAATTTTTATCGGCGAACTTTTGTTGGATTAGCATTTTATTTATATAATTACTCGTTGTTTTGATTATATGATATTATGTTATAGTATTTGTTTCTAATAATTCAATTTTAAATCCGTTTAGAATAGAATAGCTTTCAAATAACAGAATTATTCAGAGATATGAAGAAAATATTTTTTTTCTTGACTTTAATCGAAGCCAATGTCCCAGCGAATAAGATAACTAATAATAAAAAGGTGTTAATTTACTTAAAATAAAATCACTTTTTTCCATACAATTATGGACAGAAATACTCCAGATTCATCGAAGACACATCACCGAATAATTAAAGAATAATTATAATTATAATTATAATCAGTTATAATTCATGGAAACTGAAGACAAATTAATTTCTTAGTTAGGTGGATTGCTTCACTTATTTAAAATGTTACAAGTAAAATCTTCCAACAGGACAATACTTCTGTACACAGGGGTACACATTGAAACAAATACCCCGACCTCCATAAAATCAGATTCGACTTCTAGTAATAGTCATTGACTTTAAACCAAAGATAAATATTTTGTAAAAATCTCCTAGAACGCATCAATTAGTCTAATAATGTGCAGAATTTCCAGATACTCAAATTTAAGAGAACAGGGCTCGAAGGATGTTACCAGGCAAACATGAAAGGCTTTACGAATAAAATTTTGTAATTCAGACAATTTAATAGAACATTTGAGATTAATTTTTAAAAATTTATAGGCAATTATGCTTTGAATAAATAAAACAGAATATTTTATATATGATGCATCATTTAAATGTTTGTTTATTTTTGATTGTTTTTTTAAAAAGCGAATGAAGAATATGCAGCGGCGACTTGATGATCCGGAACTTTTGTCCAACGAAATAATTCTCAATATGATATTGTCATACAGGAAAATTCAGGTCACTTTTTGTAAATACTTTCTTTTATTAACTTGTAATTTATTGAACAATTCATAAAATATGTAAAGAAGATCATTTATTAACTGGTTTTTGTCCGTTTGTTACTTTTATTTTTATTATAATTATCTAAATTAAAATCACAATTAAAGGAATTGTGATCCTCGAGGCGGTTCAATGGTTAACAATGGTTACTAACATTAAAATTTGTATTTTATTATTTATTAATTACTCGATTAAAATTGTTAATTTGTCCAAATAACCTTCGTCATTTAATCTTTCATCATTTCTGAATAAATCGATAAGTTTATCAAATGGGTCATATATAAGCAAGAGGATAATTGGGGGACAATCACCTACCAGTTCTGTATATTGATGTGTCAATTTTCCAAAATGATTCTCAATTTTTCCGAAATGATTGTAATTGTTTCCAAAGTGATTCTGATTATTTCTGAGTTGACCTGGATTAAACTCAACATGAACCTGAAATTATATATATCAGGGGGTCCCAACGAAGATTTGAGAGTATCACCAAACTATCACGTATGGGACATTAACAAACATACAAAATGTTTCTCATGATAATCTTTCAATATAACGCTGTTTTAAAGATTTTTTCGATAAATGAAGGGGGATAACTATTGTTCTAATGTTTTTTGTTATTAGGTTGTCCTAAAATTTCCCGGTCAATAATGGAAATACAATTTTTTCAAATTTCTTTTTGACATTATTTATTTGATATTGATATAAATCGATTTATTTATAGCATTATATGGACTACGAGATTACAAAGCTTGAAATCCGTGTGTTTCTGTGTCACTGTTGGAAGAAAGGCTTGACAACACGAGATGCTGCTAAGGCAATTTGCAAAGTTGAAGGTACACAAACGGTCGGAAAAAAGTACGGCAATTAATTGTTTCAAGTGTTTCAATACAGGCAACTTTGACTTGGATGGCAGTCCTCGTTCTTGACGACCAACAAAATTTGATAACGATGACTTGCAAGCAGAGTTAGACATGAAGCCTTCGTCAAGCACTCGCGATTTGGCATTTAAGCTTGGAGTTGGAAAGTCAACCATACATTGGCATTTGAAGCAGCTCGACTCTGTGCACAAGAAACCGCGTCTAGATCCACACGAAATCACCAAAGCACAGGCCGATAAAAGAGTCCAAATTTGCCGACAACTGCTACGGAATCCACGAGATGACCGCTTTTGGAAACGAATTGTGACGTCGGGCGAGAAGTGCGTCTACTTGATCAACCATAACCAAGACAAGCAATGGGTGCCACCGGGTGAAGCAACCCTGTCAATTCCAAAACAAGATCGATTTTGCTTGAAAATCATATTGTGCGTCTGGTGGACCATTGAGGGAGTCGTGCACTTTGAGTGGGTTCAGATCGGCCAGGCCATCAATGCACAGCTCTATTGTCAACAGCTGAACCATGTCTACGAGAAGCTCAAGGAGAAGTACCCTGCCTTAATCAACCGCAAACCTACACTGTTTCTGCAAGGCAATGCCAAGCCGTATACCACCAAGAAGACCACGGACAGGTTTCAAGTGTTGGATGGAGTCGAAATCCTGCCGCATCCTGCCTACAGCCCTGATTGCGTTCCATCCGACTATGGCCTCTTTCGATCCATGCAACACTTATTGAAAGGCCGCCGATTCGAAGCATTCGATGAGGTTGAACAAGCATGTTAAAAGTTCTTCAATTCGAAGCAGCCGGAATGGTACTTTGAACAGATCCGAAAGCTTGCAGACCGTTGACAGAAAGTAATCGAAAACGATGTACTGTATTTTGACGATTAATTGTTATTTATTTAAAATAAATTCTTGTACAAAAAATTGTATTTTTCATTCTTGACTGGGAACTTTTAGGACAACCTAATATAAGTCAAAAAGGTTTTATTTACATTCATGTCAATTAATGCGATGGAAATTGAAAAATGCCGAATTGAAATTTTTAATTTTTATTATCCTAGAAAATGGATTTTCTTTTTCATATCAGTAAAGTAAATTTTCAGAAAGGCATGAAGACGAAAGATGATTAAAATCAGTTCCAAGTTGCTTACAAATAATAATTGATCACCCTCCATGGTTTTCATGTCATTAAATATAAATGAGCTAGATTGTCCCACTCCATATACTCCATCAATTTATATATCTTATATTACGAGTTAAATGATTAATTGCGAGCAGACGAGATCATATAAATTGAAATGAATTAAGATTTGTTGTTGTATTTACAAAATCCTTCTTTAAGTAAATTGTTTTAATAGCCTCGATAAAAGTCTCATCTGATATGAATTGATGTTAAATTTTTAATTTGCATATATTAGTTATCTTTTTTGACTTATTCTTCTGAGTATTTGTCTCTCTTGAAAAGAAACATTCGAGTATGTGTTTATCCATAATTAAAGGGAAGTTTATTATCATACTCTAAGTCATTATCTGAACTCCCGGAAAATGAATTTTTTAAGAACTTTTCCTATTAGATGACTTTGCGAAATGCCGTTTCGGGTATATTTACTACATTATATTTCGTCTTTGACAAATTCAATTATTTATATGTGTTAATCGACGCTTTATAAATCATATTTTTCCTCATCGACTGATCTTTTCGACTGGGTAATTTTTTTATTCAATATTTTTCAAACAATCGCAAATTCCCAAAAACAGTTATGGGAAAAAAATTTTTTATTATTAAAAGTTTTAGATAAATTTCAATTTCATTGTTTTACTCGACAAAGAAATTACACAAATTCAAAATCTTCAATTAAATAAATTATCGCCAATTTCTCCTCTTATTTTCTGTTTTTCTGATAATTTGAACAATGTCTGATGTTCTTCGTCCAAATTTTCAACTAGAAACCCGCTATCCATTCCAAACTCTGTCCGATAAATTGACCAACAAAGAGCATCTTAATATCAATCAAATCGAGAATATCAACATAGGAATTATCAATAAAATCGAAACTCAATGTAATCACTTGCTAAATATCTCCAAATCCGATGAAAATATTTTCCAAATCTCTCAATTCTGTCTCGAGTTCGTCTATCGATTGAAGCCCGATTATTGCGATATTTCTACAAAAATGCATAATGAATTATCGAAGAACTCCCAATTTTCTAACAAACAGTTTTAGGAAAAAATATATATTTTTATTGTTTATTTTAAAATAAATATTTTACGAATTATAATAATATGTAATGAAATTTCTATAATGATCGAATATTTAGTGTCACAAACTGTTCGTATATGTCAGACTGTTTACAACTTATTATAACCTATTTTTACTTTTTTATTATTTATTTATCTAAAATTTAAATTAGGATTGTTTATGTTTAAAAGAAAATACAAATGATATAAAATTAGAAAATCAACCGTTAAATAAAAAATTATTATTAAAAAAATAAAAGTCCAATTTCATTAACTACCAGTAAAATAATTTAATAAAGAAAAAGTGATAAGTGATAAAACGAAAATTGTAAAGTATTTGAGCCTTCCTCTGGCAGTCGTTGCATTCCAATCCTCACTCAATGTCATTCTTACTCACTCAAATTGAACATTATTAATATGTAAAGCTGACAGTGAGAGTCAGTTCTTTTCTGCTGGATGTTTCCAAAAATATTATTAATAAAAAAATTTTTTTATAAAAACAACCACGTTTTTCAAGCATTACCAATGCACTAAAAATAGGAAAATAATTTTTTTTCTAGACATGTGCGAAATTTTATACCTAACCAAAAACATGGGGCGGATTTCTGAATTACTGCTATTAGTAACTGCTATTTCCTCTTTACTGCTTTTTGGTAACAATCTATCATTTCTATGCCCCACGTTTTTGCTTAGGTATAAAATTTCGCACATGTCTAGAAAAAAAATTATTTTCCTCTTTTTAGTGCATTGGTAATGCTTGAAAAACGTGGTTGTTTTTATAAAATATTTTTTTATTAATAATATTATTTTACTATTTTTAGTTATCATTTAGGAATTCAAATCTTTTGATTGATTTCGAATAACAGAAATGATAATAAAACCAAAATAACAAAGTTTTATTTTAATAAAAGCAAGTTTTATTTCAAAATATTTTTTTTGTACGTATTAATAAATATTATTGATTTTTTTCATAAAGTTAAAATTTTCATAAAGCTAAATTATAGCATATACGGTTTATGTAGAGCCGTAAATGTTTTAAAATATTGTATTGTCATCGGAAGCAAGCCTGTATAAAAAATTCAGCTGAATTGGATGACTGAAAGTGGTCGAAAAATCAATTGCAAGATTTGTTCCAAACAAGAAACCAAGCTAATAAAAACGTGGTAAAAACGTCAAAATTTTATATTAATGTGCTGTTACAATATGATTTTAATTAATGGCTTCCTTCCATAAATTTTAATTTGTGGAATTTCTATATTAATTTGGATATAATAACAATGAATTTATATAGGTAAATAACATCATTCTTTTCATTTTTTGAAGTCTTGTTTTCATTATAATATACGGCTTTTAAAACACGCAACATCGAGTTGAACGTAAGAGGGTTATTTGTTTACTGATTTGAGGGAAGACTAAGTAGAATGAGATCGTGCTTTAGCTGCTAAGCTACGGAAGTAGTTTAGGCATAATAAAACGGCCTTTTCAAAAATTAAATAAAATACTAAAAACAAGAAAAAAATAATAAAATAATTATTAAAAACTTTTTTAAACAATTATAAATTTAATAACTACAAAAGCAACAAACACATTAAAAACTAGAAATTTTAATAACATCAATCAAAGCAATATAAGATTTAATAAATACTATAAAAACAATAAAAAAGAAAATCAACACAGAAGCATTATTATTCCAAATATTTCATTGAGTCATATTTTGCATAAAACAACAGCGTTTGTTCTTCGTTTTATATTTCTACGTCTTACAGAATTGTGTCACAAAGATCCAAATGAGTCCTGGTTCTCAAATATATGACCTTTAGCAGTTAGAATTGATCCCGTAGTAAGTGAATAAACATTTACTCTTTTTAATGTAAATTTGTTTCTATTATCAATGCACTTAAAATGCAATGATTATTTATCAAATCAACAGCTCCAAAAAGCCATTGTTGAGGAGCTACACTTCCGCAATTGTGCTTTCGACTGATAATCACCGTTTCATCAATTTGAATTGCTACAACGAATCCTATTTTTCAAGGCTTTTATTCAGTACAGAATGTTTTGCAAAGTCTAGGTCTTTATTTGTGTCCTGTACCACTTCTTGCTCACTGAATTTATTTTGGAATTATTTAGAATGGTCCCGTAACTAACGGAGGGTTTTCTAACCGTATTCTAACCGAGGGTTTTTTAGATAATGTACTATGCCTCAAGATATAGCCTTTTTATCTTTTGTATTGTTACACCTTCGAGTGATATCAACAAGATTGACACTTAACATTGCCTTTGAGTTGAACTCTCTGTTGTATATCTTCTAGCTAATCTATTTGCATTTGTCGTTTCAGCTTTAAATATGGAATAGATCAAAAGATGAATTTTATTTTAAAAAAGTGATTAAAAATATTGTATTATTCGAAGGGATGTAGTGGGACATGAAAGGCTTTCTCTTTATCTCTAACTTATTAGGTTAGTCTGTGTTTTGAAGAAAGTCTATATTATGTAAAAAAGAATGTTTTATTATTTATAACCCGAAAGCGAAACACCAGATATTGTCCCTATCCAAATTGGATTAAAGTGTTTTTTTCTTGCAGTAACATTGGGTTTCATGAAGTATTAGAGAAAAATTCTCATTGAACCATGGATGCAATCGAAAAAAATGCTTTAAGATTTTTTCAAACTAATTCTACAGTCTTGATTGCAAGAGATTTATTATTATATAATAGCTTAAAAATACATCAGTGATAGTGGATAATCAATTTGAAGGAGCATTTCCCGCTTTTTCGTATAAAAATGTCACTTTCACCTTTCTCTGGTGGATCGCTGAAGGAAGTAGTTTCTTGGTGGTATATGACAATTATAAAGAAACATGAATTTGTTCATTTACCTACGTAGTTTACTTGTTATAATTATAAAATCTTGTTGCTGTATTACTTATATTATATTTATTCATTATTATGTGTGTTTTCCTTTATTCTCTTTGGTAAGATTGACACTCTTAGATCCTTATAAAAACTGACATGTGGTATCAAAATGGAACTTGTGTGATTGGAATGTGTTTCAAAATCAATGTGAATTCATAAAAAAATGCTAAAAAATACTATTGCAGAAATATAACAACTACATAACAATCAACGGTTGGTGAAGTGTCACCTGAGATTCGTATGGGCTTAATTTTTTTAAAATAGCATTTAAATATTTAAGCAACAATCTATATCATTTCTTCTTGCATCAAAATCACATACTTTCTAAATTTTAATTTATTCATCTTTTTATGACATAATCAATAAATATACAAATTATTATATTTGTAATTCATATTTCCTTCAATGAGATTAAGGGTTAATAGGAGAAGCACGGCCTAAAAGATATCTTTTTAGAAAGAATGTGATTTTGCAATCTCAAATTTCAGTTATTTATTAAATAATGTCATTAACTGAAATAATATTATTAATTTTAAACGATCATTTATATTGTTATCAGATTTTAAAATATAATTCAAAACTAAGATTTTTCTATAATTAACATTTGGTAATAAACAGATAAGGACAAAGTTGAATATTAATTCCTGGGAATTTGAATGTAAGTTAGTATTAAATAGATTAAAAACAGGTGGCTCTAAAGTTACGCAACATTTTCATTGAGAATCATGCCCAATAAAGAGTTGAACTATTGAATGTAATGGTTACCTATTTAAACATAAACTGTATACACTTTATGAAAATATGAAATTCAGTTTGTAGACACTATTTTAAATAAAGTTTATAACTCAGATCAGCTTTAGTACGTTTTATGGACAACATATATACAAATAAACAAATAAGTCACATCATTAAGATTACATTATTATGTACACAAATTATGTACACAAACACGGGTTAGAAAGGACTAAAGGAAGAAAAAATTGAAAAGCACAAATAAATAATCTAAATGCGATATTCTGAAGGATATAAAGCATTTAAGAAAAGTATTTGCAATAATATAGATAATGTCAAAGTGCTTTCAAAGACATCCAGTTCAAAGCTTCCTCTCAAATAAATCGAAAAAGATGAGTTTTCTTTTTTACAGAAAGGCTTTGATTCGCATTAGGAGAGAGTTATGTGAATTATTATTCACAAGAAACAACAGCTCATTAATATTCAAAATGGTCAAAGTAAGTCAGTCTCAATTCTTGAAATCTTTAATTAAAATAAATAAAAATATTTTGCCATTAATATCCAATAAAATCATTAAAAATTCATATTTACTGATAAAATCTTCCATTAATTAACATTTTATTATCTTAAATATTACATTTCAATTGCTGATAATGGAAAATGTAATTCCGAAAAATGTACAATAATCAATTTCTTTAAAAAGCTTAAAGAAAATTATTTTTCAAAAATATCAAATTAGCGTTTACAAGACTCAATAATATATATAAATCAATATACTAAAATTGCACATTACATTTTTCCTATGGAGCTTTTTATATTATTAGTCTAAATTGTTCAATCTTAAAAACATCTTTTGGAATAATTGTTACATTTAATTTCATTAGTTTAAAGCCAATCGATAAAAGGAAACTTTTTGATTATCTTCCGATTTTTATTAAATTAAATTAAAATTAAATAATATAGTCTAAATTAATAGTCTAAATTAAATAGTCTAAATTAATTATTCCGATTTTCGATTAGTTATATTATTATTTTGTATGCTATAAAGAGTTAGTTAAAATTTCATCTTGCCAAATAATTTATATAGACAATTTCAATTAATTATTATTATTTTAAAAACTAAAAACAAACTTAATTCACAAACCCAAAAGCTACTTATAAATTTTATAAGAAAAAGCGCAATTCAAAATTAAAAAAAGTTAATTTAAAACTAAACAAAATGAAAAAAATGTTAATTTAAAATTTTCATAATTATATAAAAAATAAAAAAAGATATTTTAAAAATTTTAAAAATGAATAATACAAAAATCCAAAAGTTATTGGGTTGGCTAAAAAGTCATTGCGTTTTTGAGTACTTCCTAATAAAAAGCTTGAAAATATAAAATGATGTGATAAAATTTAAATTCAATTATATATTCTGAAACCTTTATTTTCAGACTATGTTTATACAAAATATTAATTGATTTTGTTTTAATTTATTACTTTTCCGTCAATTCGAAATGGAAAATCAAAATGAGCATATTCGTCATGTTTTGTTGCATTATTTTCGCAAAGGGAAAACCGCTGTGCAAGCTCATAAGAAGATATGTTTTGTATATGGTACTGACTCCTTAAAACTTAGACAGTGTCAATACTGGTTTTCTAAATTTCGCTCTGAAATATTTCATCTGAAAGATGCACCACGCTCCGGTCGATCAGTTGAAGTTGATGGCGTCAAAATAACAGCACTGATCAAATCTAATCCACATATGACGACAAGAGAAGTTACAGAGACTCTGGAAATATCAAAATCAAGTGTTGGAAGTCATTTAAAGAAACTTGGATTCGTCAGTAAACTCGATATGTGGTTACCACATGAACTGAAAGAAATTCATTTGGTGAAACGTATAGACATTTGCGATTCCCTTTTGAAGCGAGAACAAAGTGATCCATTTTTGATTACGGGTGACGAAAAATGGATTGTTTACAACAATGTGGAACGTCGACGATCACGGACAAAACGTGGTGAGCCTGCCAAAACGATCCCAAAAGCAGAAATTCACCAAAAGAAGGTTATGCTTTCCGTCTGGTGGGATTTTAAAGGAATTGTGTTTTTTGAACTCCTTCCGAGG
>MQRK01214054.1:42283-53573 GCA_001938485.1 Girardia tigrina | reverse complement strand
TAATTTTTACAAAAATTATTTCAATTTAATTGGTAGAAATGTTACCTATAAAATATATATTTTATAAAATCTTATTTATTTTAATTAGTAAAAAATATTATCTATAAACTTAAATTTTTCATTTAAAAGATTATTTCATTTTAATTAGTCGAACATTATTTTTAATTTATCTAAAATATAAATATGATTTTTAAAAATTATCAAAAATTTAAAGTTCACCAAAAGTAACCCCAACAATACCTTTGATTAAATCCACTTTAATGACATTCACTCGGGCTCCTGTATCTAAAAGGCACTGAACATTTTTATCTTTTATACGAAATTCTACACTTGGCCGTCCTTTCAGTTTTTTATAATTTATGTCAAACTTTGATATTTTTAATATATCTGGTCTAATATTTCTTTCCTTTCTTTCTTTTTCAAAATCCATGCTATCACATTTTTCATTATTTTCTTTATTCAAACTATCTAATTCACACATTTCTAGAGGAATATTTTCATACGTACAATCAAACATACATCTACATTGACTTTCTAATGAAGCACACTGATCACCTCTTCCTGTGATCGTGCATCTTCGTTTCCCTGATCATCTCTGAATTTTCTGTAACCTCTGTGATATTCCTGTCTTTTAGAATCTTCTTTCTATTGGTTTCGTCGGTATAGCTCCGTCTTGAAGAGTCATCTTTTCCATACAAGTCATCATCTAGTTCGTCCAATTCCGCTACTGAATATTTCTTATTTATGTAGGTCGGCCGCTCTCTATATCTTTGATTCGAGTAATTTTTCCTATTATTTTCCCATCGATTTCTTCCATCATCTCGTTTTCAATGCTCGCGTTCTTTAAACCTATTCGGGTTTTCATAACATTGTGTTCTTATGTATCCTTGTTTATTGCAATGATTAAATATCACATTTGGACAATCTCTTATAACATGTCATTTTTCATGACATGCCCAAAAATTAAATTTCCTGACTTTAAAATTTCTTCTTGTGTCTTCTGAAATTTCTCTATTTCGCGGTCTTGTTGTTCTCTTTTTATTTTCCACTGTTTCCATTTATTTTCTCTTTTTGTATTATATGTTACCACTGGTGCATTTCTTTTCTTTTTCTCATTTTCGAACATTCTTGTTTGTATTTCTTCAATCTCGTCAGATTTCGTGATACCTTGAATGGCTATTTGTTTTTGTACATCATCATCATCTATCAAGTATATACTAAATTCGATAGTTCCTTCTTACCCAGCTTTTTCTCTATCAATTTCTCTATTAGTTCGTCTGCCTTTCTAAATATTATTATTGGATCGCTGGAGCCAATTCTCAAATCTAACATTTCTTTCATTAAATCTAGTACGGTTTATTCCTTGGAGAACGCTGCTCTTAACTTTTCTTCACATGTTTCACCGGATGCTGTTTCATACTTAATTATTGCCTCCGGAGTCATGTGTGGAGTGACTAAAAGGATTTTCCTTTCCTCCGAAAATCCCATTATCTTCGCGTATCTGTTGAAATTCTTTATAAATACTTCCACTTTTGTCTCAGATCCATCGAATGTTTCTGGACCTTTGATATTCGGAGTCACGTGGTCGTGTGTTGCCATATTAAGAACACCAATTTGACTTTTCATATTTTTATTTAAACAACAATTTTGATTGTCCTTAAGACAATCTTTGTCAAAGCTTTCGTACCTTTGCATTCTAAACTAAATTGATTAATGAATTAATCCTTATTATTTTTTTAGCAAATGGAGGAATAAATATTTTAATAAAATATTTACTTAAAACTTATTGGATGATAATTAAAATGGTTATTATTTATTTAAAAAATATTAATTTGATTTATTTATTAAAAATTGTAAAAACTAATTAACTTATTTAAAATTGTAAAATTATTTGAAATTAAAAATAAATTTAAACATTACATATTTTTAGATAATAAGAATTAAAATATTAATCATTCATCTGGGTAGGAGAGACACAATTCCAAATCAACATACACATTCAAACACAAAACATCAAACATTCAAAATATTCCTCACAGTGCACAATCACACAAACAATCTTGATTGAATTACTTTATCTAAACAAACTACACAATATATTTAGTTTTCTATTAATAACAATTCAATGTCTTTAAAAATATTTAATAATTTATTGATAATTATCTTTAATTTTCTTTATTTAATTATTTTTTATTTTATTATTTTATTTAATTTTACTTTTAATTACTTTAAACTAGTTTTATAATTTTATTTATTTACTTAATTTAAACATTTTTAATTATTTTTTTAAATTACTTTATTTAATTTTTTAATTTAATTATTTATTTTATTAATTATATATTTTATTTATATACTTTCCTTAAATTTTGGGAAAATGTTCGGTCAATGAACAATTTTCTGCTCCACCCGTCGAGACTGAAAAGAATGGTTTGTCACCTTTTCTTTATCTGTTAATTGAAAGGAAGGGTGGTCGTTATGAAACAGAGATTTATAGAAAGAAAACTAATACTGGATTGTATACAACTCCCAAAGGTTTTTGTCAATCCAAATATAATCGTTACATGATTAAAGGGTTGGTGTTTCGTTCTTAGTCTTTGCTTTCAACTTATTTCAAGGCCAATTCTAGTTTAAACAAGTTGAGTGACATTTTACATAAGAATGAATATAAAAAATCTTTTCTTGGGAAACTAGAGAAACAATTGATAAATTATTTAAAAATGTTATAAGTAAAATAATTGAAGGAAAGAATGATTTGAAACCCGACCTAAGAACGAATAAGAGACTAAATTGTGGTTACATATTAATTGTTCCTTATTCTAAAGGTTTTAAAAATTCAAATCTTCTATTCCAAGATCAATTAATAATATGAATTTGAATTTAAAAATCATATCTAAAACATAAAATCTAGAATATGTTCAGTAATAAATCAAAAACTCCTTTTAATTTATGCTCTGATCTTGTAAAGGGTGGGCCAAAAGTAACTACACAATTTATTCTGTTTAAATTTTTTTTCAAGTTTACTTTTGTTTAAAATTTTTAAAATTATTTTATTCCACGGGCCTTGAATTTTTATCATGCCAAGATACACAACGGAGCAAAGAATATTTATGATCGAATCTTCAATAAAATTCAATAATTCAATTATTTCTGTTCAGCGCGAATTTCAAAAGCGTTATAAAACTAAAAATGTTCCAGAGAGAAGAACAATTTTAAATATTTTAAATAAATTTTTGACTTCTGGATGTGTGGTAGATTTGCCAAGATTTCGGCGTCCTAAGATTGTGAGATCCGAAGAAAATATCCAACGCGTAGAAGAAAATGTTCAATTCAAACCAAGATTATCGACAAGAAAACGTTCGAGTCATTTGAATATTTCGTGGACATCTGTTAGGCGAATTTTAAAAATTGATCTGAAAATGAAAGCCTACAAAATTCAGATCTGCCAAAAACTTCAACCGAATAATTTTCAGAAACGAGTTCATTATTCTGTCAGAATTCTGCAAATGGTGGTCAAAATTACAGATTTCATTGACAAAATGATAATGACTGATGAGGCTCACTTTTGGATGGACGGGTATATAAATAAGCAAAATTGGAGGTTCTGGGGTTCAGAAAATCCCATCGAGGTTATTGAACGAACTTCAAATCCCCAAAAATGCACAGTGTGGTGCGGTATTACTTCTGAAGCAATAATTGAGCCTTATTTTTTCGAAGATACTGATGGTCACCAAATCAATGTGAATGGAATAAGATATCATCAAATGATCAGAGAGATTGTTTTACCATTCATCGAAAATAAACCGGATATGTGGTTCCAACAGGACGGGCCACATGTCACACTGCAAATGAGACTATGAATTTGCTAAGAGATAATTTTGGTGACAGAATTATTTCAAGACGTGGTAACATTGAGTGGCCTCCAAGATCTCCAGATCTTAACGCACCTGATTTCTTCTTATGGGGTTATCTAAAAGACTATGTATACAAAAGAAACCCAAGTTCAATATCAGATCTAAAGAAAATTATAACCGAGGAAATAAGATCGATTAAGCCATCAGTTTTAAACAGGGTAATGGAAACTGCTATAGAAAGATGTAGAATTTGTCAATCGGGAAATGGAAAACACCTAAATAATGTAATCTTTAAAAGATAAATGAATAAAATATAACTTTTAAAGTTTATTTTTGATTTATTGTTTGTTAAATTTAATAAAAGGAAAAGAAACTATAGGTTAAATAAATTGTTAAATATATATAGTTAAATAAATTGTCGGAAACTTTAGGTTAAATAAATTGTGTAGTTACTTTTGGTTCACCCTTTATAATAATAACCTTACACAATTAAAATAAATCCAAGTCAAATCAGTCCAAGTCAAGTTTCTTGACATAATTTATTGATATATAAAAATTAATAAATTTCCCATAAAAATCAAAATAGAAATTGCAACGTCCTATTTGTTTTAATTTATCACGCATTTCAAATTGAAGTTTTTTTTCAATTTGAAAATTACATTATCAAAGTAAATAATGATTACTTTACAAAATTTTAACGGTTGTTTATGAAATCGGAATTTCAGTATGCCGAAAAAGAAGAACAGAAAAAATGTAAAACAACAACAGCAAATCAGGAATCAGCCACCACAGCAAATCAGGAATCAGCTACCACAGGAACAGGGGTCACCACAGCAAATCAGGAATCAGCCACCACAAGAACAGCAGCTCCAAGATATTACACAGGAAATTAATCAGATGTCGGAGGCAGATTTCTTGAAAAATTTTGACAAAATTCAACTGAATGTGATAGTGTTAGACCATCCGTTCACACGTTTTCCCGCCAAAGTAATGGGATTTCATGAACCCCCGCCTCCATAGAGTAATGCCTGGAGAAAACCTTTGGTTAACAAAGACAATAAACAATAACTGCGATTTGTCATTCATTATTTATGTGGCATTTCACCCATTACATGTGTATTGATAAACACACATTGATAAACACACACTTTAGGATTGTGTTCGGACATTGTTTATCAATACACTTGTAATGGGTGCAATGCCACATACATCGGAGAGACTGCTCGTTATCTCTGCAAACGAGTCCAAGAACACAGTCAAAAAGGGGGAAAGAGTAATATTGCTGAGCATAAAAAAACGTGTAAATGTAATATTAGCATAAATGATTTTAAGATTTTGTGCAAGAATTTTAAAAATTATTGGGAGAGAGTGTCATGTGAAGCATTGTTGATAAGATCATGTGATCCAAAAATCAATGTTCAAACAGCACTCAACTTATTTGTTAAGAGTTTTCTATTAGACTTACGTAAGTGATTACATATTCATTCATTTCTTATATAAAAGCAATAAAAAAGAACATAATCAGTGATCTGATGATGACGGTTAAACCGTCGAAATATATTATCCTAAAATATATTTTTAAATGGCGTTTATTTGTTTATATTAAAAAAACATTTGCACTATCTATTTTTTTATTTTTTGTTTAAAATTTTAATTCTTTCAAAAATTAGACCTTACTTTTACGGATTTTCGATTTATGAGTTATTGCGGATTTGATGAATATTTACCGTTATTGCATTTTCACAGTTTCTTATGTTGCTCTACATCGATTGGAATCTGTTTAAGTGGCGTCCGCATAATATTGGACTCATTGATTGATTGAATATTTATTATTTGGATGATTTTTGATTTAATGGATTTTTACGTTTCTTTTCGTATTTTTCTATTTTCGCTGCGTATTTTTTTCGTGTTTTCTATCGTATAATTTTTTTCATAATTTTAACGATTTTTTTCTGCTTTTATCGATCGATTTTCATTCGTATTTGTGTTTTTGATCGCCGAAATAAAAAAAATTAAAATTTTGTTATTTTTTAATTATTTTCCTTCGAAATCTTGGTCGATTAGTGTTGATTGCGGTGTTTTCGCATCTTGTTGATTTTTCTGTGATTTTTCCGATTATTTTATGAATTTTTCGTCTTTATTTTGTGAGGCTTTCGTCGTTACTTCTTTATTTGGCGATGTACCAATTTATACTATTTTTGTATTTATTTGCTATTTTTCTCATATTTCTTTTATTATCTGTGGGTATTTTACGAGTATTTTAATGATTTTTTTCGACTATTTTATTTGTTTATTTCATCGTAATCCGTTCATTAAGCATTATTTATTGATTTATTATTTTTATTTCAATTTTGCTATTTCTCCGCGAATTCTTTACGGATTTTCGTACTTTTTATTTTGTTTTGTTTGTAAAATTATTTGGGAATTTATCATGATTTTTGCGGATTTTTATCTATTCATTTGCACGCGTTATTCTGATTTTATCGATTATTTGTCCGTAATTATTTACCTTTTCGCCATTATTTGCACTTTTTATCCCATTTTATATACATTTTAGCACTTCTTGTTGCCCGATTGTTACAATTCTTATGTTTTTTGTATGATTTCTCCTGTTTTTATGCTTTACGATATTTCTGATTATTTTGCTTAAATCGATACTCAAATTTTATATGTTATATGTTTTATATTAAATTTTGATTCTAACGCAACAAATGTGTCCCTTCCTTCGACATCTAAAACATATAATTTTACTCTTGGAAGAACTTTTAGGACGATCCTCTTCAGTCTTTTGAACGCCCTTTTCATCAGCTTTATACGGTTTTCTAACGCTCTGATCCGCGCTAACGCCGCTACGACTTCGTCCTTCCAGCTTAATTATTTCCCTTCGATCGTATAAACTCACCATTGACGTATGAGTTGTGTTTTCTGCAATACTAATATACGTCCGGCTCACTTCCACTATTTCACTCCATTCTCGGACTCCTCGTTTCTCGATTTCCAAAGCGATTTCCGCTGGTAATCCGGGTAAAAATGCAGCGATTTCTAGATTGTGGACCATTTTTGCCAATTTCGACACTTCTTTAGCGTACTCGTCAATAGTGCCGAAATCTGAATATTTAATACACTGTAATTTACGATACGCCTCTCGCGGTTTCACTCCAAACGCTGCATTCAATACTCGAAAAACTTCATCAATATTCGATTGTTGCTTCTCTGACATCTCTATGTATATATTGAGAGCCGATCCACTCAACACGAACGGCATCAATACAAATACATCCTTTATCTGCTGCATCGACGTCAATAAAACGAACTGTTTCTTCCATAGTTCCCATGATTGATTCCCATTGAATTTCTCGAGACAATCAAGGATCAATTTCATGTTCGATATTGCCCAGATAGCTTGTTGTAGAGAATGACAATGAATAACAAGTTCCGAAATTGTATTAAATAGAAAAAAACACGTTTTTCCCAAAGACCGGAATATTTAAACAAAATATAAAAATCGAATTAACGAGATTATTATTTTCGATTATCATCTCATCCCACAAATTATTAAATAGCTTTACGACAACAAAAAATAAAAGAAATTAAAATTAAATTTAAATAATATTTAAATTTGTGAAAATTTTAACCTGGTTTGATTTTTTTGTTGGAAATGGTCACTACAACAGCAATAAAAATATAAGTGGTATGATAACAACTTTGTTAATATTGGTTAAAATAATCTGACTCTGAATCCCAGTTTACATTTCCGTAATCTAGCTAATATTGATCATTCATGAAAATGAAGATAGAAAAGAAACAAGGCGCAGTTTGGCACCATTCAGTCTTTCATCAATTTTTATGTGATTTATATGGGATTAAAGAGTTGGAAACAAACCACTGGTTGCACTCTATGATAAGCACTTAGTGATGATAACAGTGTTCAAAACTTCCAAACCGTCTCACTTTTTACCGTCTATTTGCGTGGATTGATTGTTTGAATGGTTTGTGGAGGGTTGTGATAAGGATATGATGGGATCCAGTGGACTACTGGGGTAAGAATTTTGGATTCAGAAGTGATACCACATTCAGCTGGAATAGCGCAGTAATGGGACGAGCGAGATAAAAAAGAGGATCTGACTCGGGACAACTGGGAAGTACTGAAAACCGAGAGGCGACGGTTATAGTGTGATACAAGCTCGATTACAGTTGAAATATGTATCAAAGTTCCATAATCAATTATGTCTACTGGCTCAGGAATAAAGAACACAAACTTGACAGCAATTGAGGTGACAAATTTGGCTCTTAGAGAAACAGTGACTTGGAGATTATGCGAAGTCAAACTATTCTCAGATTCGGTGACAGTTTAAAAGTTGCTTACTGCAGCAGGGTCTTAGACGGATTCAATAATCTTCCAAGCACTCACTGAACTATTGATCAAGCACAAAGTAAGCTTTTTCAAGAAAGTGTTGAAAGATGATCGACTACCGTGACTATAACGCTCGTTTGATCAGATTTGAATAAAGTACATGTTAAAGGCTCGCGTTCCATCTCACATTGAATCGATTATAGTAGCGTTTTGGTTGAAATGAAGTTTTTTCAATTTCATAATTGCAAAAATTTTTTCATTAAACCCCTCATGGAAGATTATATCCGTATTTTAAACAACTAAAAAAATAAATGAAAAATTGTATAGTTATTGTGATGAGGATAAAACAATATTATGTAAATGTTAGTTCAAATACGTGTGAAGAGATGTTATAGTTTAACCACCTTTTCATGGTCAACGAAAGGGTTAAAAGGAGAAAAAAGTTTTAATAAATATAGAATAATGAAAAATATATTTATATCTTATAAGAAAATTTTTTTCATAAAAAAAAGAATTATGAGGAGTTAGTTAAACATTTCGCTTCGCCAAATAATTTAAGATGTTTTTAATATAAAATTAAAAAAAGATTAAATAAACACAAAAAGTTTTAAAATTTGAAAAGTTAAAAATGATTTTTAAAATTTACAACAAACAAAATTAAATAATAATATAAAATTCACAAAGTTTACATAAATAACAATTGATATATTTTAATAGGAAAATAATTAATTAAAGTTTAAAAATAAGATTTTTACAATAAATAATAAACGGATTAAAATTTATAATATTTTTAACAAATAATTTTTTAAATAAAATGTTTGTTGTAAATTAAAAATTGATAGTTTTATGATAAAATTTTATAAATATAATCTAAAAATAAATTTTATAAGTGAAATTTTAAAAATTAAATTGAAAGAAAAATTTAATAAATTGAATTTAGCCGAAACGATTTAATTAACGAGAACTTTGTCTATATATGTGAATCATTGTCATTAATAAAGTTTTGTGTTGAATGTGAATTGTGATCTTGGTGATAATTAAAATAGCATAAACGCAAGATAAAAGAGTCAAGTTAGACCTTAAATTTCAAGTTACCTTGAAGGTCTGAAGGTTTGACAATATTCTATCCAACCTTGTTCCAAGACATCCTTGTTAATTAAAATTAAATGCAGTGAAAGTCTTTGTATTTATTAAATACTGAAAATTGACTACTGACAATTGAAAGCCAAATGAAATAATAAATATATTTCAAATGTGTAATATAATATAAATAATAGAAATATTTTGTGATTGAAATCTTTTTCAAATAAATATAAAATTATCTTTTTTTCTCAAGTCTTGTTTTAGGATTTTTTTAAACATAGGACATTGGCAAAGATGATTCATTATTGTCACATCGAAAAGTTGTAGCATTTGATAGTTGTGTATATTCAGTCTCTTTAAAATTGTTTGGAGAGGAAATCTGATTTTGACTCGACGGCCGACTAACCTTGATTATCGGTAACTTAGGGGTCGAACGATTTGAAATGCAAATTTGATACTCCTCGTCGTCATTTAGTTGACATTGTTTGTCAAGCCATCTGACAGACAGTTGTGAATTTGAAGAAGATGGAACGCAAAAGTCTTTTGTTAGAGTATGAGATTTACAAATAGGAGTTGTTTGATTTTCGAAGCCAGGAGTTGGACAATAAGAATTCGTTTGACAATTCGGACTGCGTCTGATTGTCGAACTGCTGTATGAGTATGAAATAGTATTGTTTGGATTTTGTAAATTACGATCCAAATCTAATGAATAAAGTTTTAATAATAAAATAAATTCAAAAATGAAGTATGTAATATATAAATATTATAATAATTTCTGGTAATTTTATAAGATAACTTTTTTTTACTCAGTATTTTAAATTGAATTCTCAATATTTAAAAAAAACAGTAAAAAATTTTTAAACTCAGAAAAAAAATCAATAGAAAATGTACGTTTCTCAGTTTCTCGACCTATATATGCAAAAACATATGCATACGTTCCTAGTATAGAAAGGGTTTAACAACACTATTTTGATCTGGGGTGAGCATATGAATTTTTTATTATCGTCACAGGATTAAATCGGCGATCTCTCATTAAGGTCGAATACCAATAACTATTTGCTTAGAAATTTTTATGAGGTATTCTATGGAAAATCGTACAAACTCCTCTAAATAAGAACACCCCGCTATCATGAACATTTTATTCGGAACCAAAAATTTCGACTTAGAGAGGTTTTACTATAATTTTAATTTTACTTATTTTACCGATTTTTGTTTTAACACTAAATAGCATAACGTGTCAAATGACTTATTTTGAACTTTAGCTTTGAAAATGCACGTATCATCTTATTGTTTTTGCTCATTTGACTTCATGACTTTTTCTAACGAATTAATCTGCAGTTGTCATACTATTTTGTTTTGTTTATTCTGAAAAATAATTGTCATATACCGTTAACTGCCAAATCGGGTCATTTGACCTGAAGAGCAAATGTTTGTTATATACGCTTATCGAATCATATTGCGTATTGTATTCGGAAGTTGCACATTTCTGCAGACTGTTGTGTAAAGTCCTGTGTTAATAGCTTGTTGCACAATCACAATATCTGATAATAAATTCCAGAAAATATCAAAAAATATGAAAATTTTAGATTGAAAGTAACTTATAAGTGTAAGAAAAAGTAGCAAACATTAAAGGTTTTAGTAAGTAACTTATATTAAATTTTGATAGCTATAATAAAAGTGTGAGGGATAATTTGGAATGTTGTAAGTTTTTTGTTTGTATACTGTTTAGATTTGTGACTCTCCTACTCAGATGGGATTGATATGTTTATTGATTGTTTATTTGAATCTAATGAAATTAATTTAATGATATTAATTTTAAGTACTAATTAATTAAAGTTTGATAATTATGAATTTTAATAATATTTTCAGTAAACGATTTTAACTAATTAAATTTAATATATTTTAAAAATTAATGTTTATTTAAAAAATTACATAATGTCTTTTTATCCAATAAAATTATGAGAAATTAAAATGTAATATTAAAATTTCCCATTCATTGATT
>MQRK01214054.1:0-15135 GCA_001938485.1 Girardia tigrina | reverse complement strand
GGAAAATAGTGATGGTGACTGTGTTTATGACACCATCGGCAATAAAAAAATATTCAGAGATGGACTGTAAAAATTACAAAGAAAAATTGAAGGCTGCATTTACTAAAGAAAAATCCATTTTGGATACAATGAAGGAGTTGGTAAACTTACGGTGCGCATCATCCAACCCAGAAGAAACATACAAAAAGCAGAGGAACTTGTGAATATACTAAGAAAAGAAAAAATGTCTAAAATAGAACTACTCAACCTTGCCTGTTTAAATATGGTTGACAGTTATGAAATCAAAAAATAATTAAAACTGAGAGGAACAACTGAGACCAAAGATATAAAAAGCGTAGTTACCAATATGTACGAACTACGTAAAATGGAAAGTGAAGAAACAGTGGAAGCATATACGACGATAAATAAACAAGATAATTGGAACACCGTAACTAGACGCAAAGCTTTACACAACGAAAGAACCTCACATAGACATTACGAACACAACAATATGAACCAAGGAAATAATGAATTCAAATCGAAAAACAATTATTACAGAACTGTAAAATGTTATGCGTGTCAAGAAGAAGGCACATAAGAACAGATTGACCAAATGTGAAGTGTACTCACTGCAACAGAAATGGCTATTATAGAACTCAATGCTATCTCAACAAGAATAGATTTACAGAAAGAGAAAAGTACAGTAGAAACAGCGATTGGAAGAAAAAAAATAATGCAGGATACCATAATAGACCTCAAAATCGTCAATACCCAGTTGCGGAAATTGATGAATGCAATGACAACAGCAAATACGAATAGACTAGATCAAATCAAGGATAGTTAACTAAAAGAGTTTTCCCAGATAAGAGACAAAGGTATGAAAAAGATCAGGGAAATGAGGAGGCACGATCGCAAGGAGAGGTGATCAATGTGCTTCATTAAGTGTTAAAAATAAGTATGATGGTGTGTGATTGTATATGTAATTGTGTGACTGGAAATAACCCCCTCGAAGTTTGTAAATTAGATTGTTGGAAAGAAGAATATGAAGGAAACTGTTTTAGTAGTAAAATGGAAGAAAAAAGAAACAAAACGAAGAACGAAGAAATTTTAAAAGTAACAAAGCTTAACATTAAATATGATAAACTGGATGGTAGACCAAGTATAGATTTTTACATTAAAAATAGAGAAGTACACTGTCTTTTAGACACCGGTGCTAGAGTAAATGTGATTGAAGCAAGTTTAATTAAAAACATACCAAATATTAGGATTAGAGAATTGCGAAGACGCTTAGCATGCGCAAATGCTTCGGAATTAATAAATTATGGAACAGTACTCTTGAAGATTAAAATTGAAGGGAACCGAAAGAATATAAAATTCTATGTTGTCAAAGGAATGAACCCAGAAAGGATAGCAGGAGTGGACTTTTTGGATAATTTTGGGATAAAGCTGATTAAGAAATCAATACAAAATTCTGATGTATTTATGATAAGGGATAGTCCATCAAAAGGATAACGGACTTATACGGAGGTAAGGTCGATGATCAGTTGATGAACATGATAAAAGAGTTTAAGTCGATATTCATGGCAGATAAATGGGATATTGGGAAAACATCATTGACGAAACACAAAATAGAAACTAATGGTGAACCGGTGTTAGTAAAGCCGTATAGACAGCCAAGGCATTTTGATGAAAAATTAGACGAAGTTATAAAAAATTTTAAAGAAAATGATATAATCGAAAAATGTAGTTCACCATGGAACTTTCCATTGGTATGTGTCTGGAGAAAGAGAAACAAGAAATAAGAGTGTGCATGTATTTTAGACAATTAAATAAAGTTACTCTCAGACCAGCATTCCCTATGCCAAATGTGGATGGTGTGTTAAATACATTGAACAGTGCAAAGTATTTCACTACAATTGACTTAGGAAACATATACTATCAAGTTGAACTTGATGAAGAATCAAAGATTAAAACGGCATTCTCGACAAAGAATGGTCAATATTGTTTTAATAGAATGCATTTTGGAATAGCAGTCGCTCCGGCCACCTTTCAAGAACTAATGGTAAAAAATCTCGGGGAATTAAACTGGAAGGAAGCAGTCGCATATCTAGACAATATCTTGATATTTTCTAAAGATAAGAAAGAACATCTACAAAGAATAAAAAATGTGTTTCAAAAAATCAAAGAATTAGGTTTGAGGATAAATCCTGAGAAATGTCAATTTCTAGTAGAAAAGACCAAGTTTCTGGGCTACGTAATAAGTAAAGATGGTATAGAAACTGATAAAACAAAGATTGATGCGATTAACACGTTTCAAAACCCATCATGTATTAAATATCTAAGGAGTTTCTTGGGTTTGACAAATTATTATAGGAAATTCATAAAAGATTATGCAAGATATTCGAATGTTTTATAAGGTATGTGTGACAAAAACAAGGATAAGAAAATAATATGGACAAAAGAATGTGACGAAACTTTTCAGAGATTAAAAGAAAGAATGGTTCAAACTCCAATCTTGGCGTATCCGGACTTCGATAAATAATTTATATTGGACACAGACGCAAGTTTCGATACGATTGGAGCAGTACTGTCACATAAAGACTCGAGTGGAAGAGAAAGAGTCATAGCATATGGTTCTCATAAGATGAATAAACATGAACTTGGTTATTGCATTACCAGAAAAGAATTACTTGCGATATACTCTTTCACTCAGCATTTTAAGCATTTCTTATATGGGAAAAGATTCTTGTTGAGAACAGACCACAAAGCTATTACGTTTATGATGACCACAAAGAACCCAATAACACCGCAATTTCAAACATGGATAAATTTTCTCAGCGGTCTTGATATGAGAATGAAATAAAGGAAAGGTGAAAGACATTCAAATGCAGATGCTATGTCGAGAAACTCTTGCGAATTATGTAGTCAATGTCAAACACAATGGTCACACTATTTAATTAATTACTGATGTTAAATATTTCTATTACAAGATTCAAGTATATGTAATTATATAGCTATATTTATATATGATCATAAATCTGGTGATAGCCACAGGTGTGGCTTCCCAGACCAAATTGATCCCATAAGTACATATTAATTAGTAACTATACTTATTTAGACAAATAATTATATATATATATATATATATATATATATATATCATTATGTCATTACTAATAACATACTTTCAATAAAGTTCAGAAAATTGTATTTGCATATTGATTGTAGGATCAAAGAATTTGATCATCACTCTTCGCCCTCTCCCACTAATTATTAAATTGTGAACACAAAATCTTTAAATTACTTTAATCAACTTAACAATTTTAACTATGCCTTCTTGCTTTTTTTGTGATTTGATTATATGGGTCACAATTATAAAATGACAATAGAAAAATTTAATGTAAAAACATATCGAAATGATTTATATTTCTTGAGTACTTTTGGATCAAGAACAGAAATCTTAATACAGAAAAGACGAAATACGTCTGCAATGAAAACATTGAATTAGTAATAATATATTATTTCCGTTTAAATAACAAAAATATTTTTGAAAAATCGATAAAAAATTTCGAATTCAAAAATAAGACCCATTATTTAGAAAAGAAGTAGAAAAAAGGTCTGGAGAACATGAATAAATATACTCGATTTTGAATGTAATCAACATAATTTATAAAAAAAGGAAAATAGTTTTTCTTTGTTAAAAAAATGTTAATTAATAAAAAATCTTTTCGGTTTCAGTACTTCATCTTTAACAGTTTCACAGCAAATTCCATGAAGCCGTTTAATGTAAAGGGGAAACAAGAGAACAATCAATATGGTTATATATTTATATAATTATTTTATATTTTTCCCCATGTGTACCGAAGGATTGAATTTTTAGATACATTTAAAGAAAATTTATGTATAATATTTAGAATAGAATGATGATAACTAGTAGCTCTTTGTAAAATAAAAATAATATAATATATATATGTCTATTTTTTATTTTATTCTAGAAAATCAGAGAGGTACATAAGATATAAAATAATTCATTTATGAGACTTCATTAATAACACAAGATTATTCTTTCAATTCGGGAAACCATATAACTAAATAATTTAAAAGAAAATTTTTTCCGTTTCCTTTTGTTTTTTTTTGCTTCATATTGCACATTTAATTCTATAATTTTAAAATTAAATAAATAAATGATAATTTATATATCTTTGAAAAACAATGATAAGTTATCTTTGAAAGACAAAGCTATAATCAATTTTTTTGCTATTAATTTCGACAGATCAACCGTCATCATCATGTGAAACTAAATCAATACTGATAAACTGACCTTTATATATCGAAGAATTGTGTACGCACTCATTTTGTAATCAATAAAACTTCAGCATATTTTAAATAAATTAGAAAAGATACCTTTTTCAAAGGGTTTTAAAAAATTCAAGAATTCGATTATAAAATTTTACAAAGATAATTTATTAAACTTAAAAGTCCTTTCTAAGTCACGAACAATAGAAAGTATGTTTAGCAGTAAATCAAGCATTCATATAAGTTTAAGTTCCAATTTAGTTTACCATTTAAAATGTTAGAGTTATGGTTAGATATTGATGATGGTATAAGCAAAGCGTGCGAATGTAAGTGACTGCCGCGCTGCAGCTTTGGTACGGGTCCTTTGGTGATCGGTTAATGTCTAATTTTATCTCACCGTTACTCGTCTCAATCTTGATTATCATCTGGAAAACTGTTTCATCTCGTTGGTCTTGCTGCTTCCTCTGCCAATTATACTTTTATATCCCAGAAAAAGTTTTGAGCTCTAAAAATGTCCGGTAGTGTTATTTGAATAATTTTGATTTTCAGTATAGTAATTTTAAATTTTTTTGTTCAAAATTTGATAATTACTGGGAGAGGGTGAAGCCTTTGGTAAATTGCGGGAGTAATTAATTTTTGGTAGAGTACTACGTAACCAAGCGCAGACCAAAAGGGCATGATATCTGGTTACCATTTATTTGCTATCAGAGCCCGATTATATCTAGTCTGAATAACCACAATTTTTAGATCGCCAATAACCGTCGTCCAGGGAGTTAATGAATGGGGTCAACTAAAAGAGTTATGAAAAGAGGTTTTTCTTTTCATAGGGCCTCCACTGGTACGTATTAAAACAGGATTGCTCATTTGATCTGTTAGTTGGAAAGTTCTCAGTGCTCTTTAGATATATATGTAGTCGTCGATGTGTTTTTATATAACTCACACTGCTAGAAGGAACGAATATAATCCTTCAACTGTGGTGGTGATATAAGTGGGGATGATGAGAATCTGGATATTCTGATCCATTCGGTATAACTATGGAAGAGGGTGAAGCAGGCGCGTTGCGTATACGTACAGTCAAGTTAGGCTTAAATGCGATGTCTTTGAGCTCAGCGAGTGGTAATTTTTTAGGGACCAATTAACCAGAAGAGCTGTGTTGAGAAAAGTAATTGATTGTGGAATGCGTGCCTTTTTTCGTATTGAAAAGGAAGAGAATCTACTGTTTTTTTTGCTTCTGTTTATCTTAAGCGAATGTATCGGTGCCAGATGTACCCCTAGCGAGTGAGATTGGAGGTGCAAAGTTTGTCTTCGATGACATGATTGATAAGGTTTGCATGAGGATTTGCCAGATTGAAATTATGACGAGTTTACGGACTCCTAAACTATTAAAAGCTTCTCACATTGGCATATGTCAAGTCAGTCTGCTTCAGGTTAATTGAGCATTGTATGCTGCGTTGTGTTGAGCGCTGTTTCCGTATGATTTCAACAAACTGTTTTCTTTAATACTCTCTTTGAATGTAAATATTGTCTGCTCTATCGGAGCTTTAAGTGATTACGTAGACAATCCTTCGATATGTAAAGGTCAGTTTATGAGTATTGTTTAGTTTCGCCTGATGATGACGGTTGATCTGTCGAAATTAATGGCAATAAATTTTGATGATCGTTTTTTGTCATTTAAATTATATTTTGTTAAAATAAATAAATAATTATTTCAACAAAAAAATAAAATGATAAAACAAGTATTCCAAATTTGGAAAAAAAAGAAAACAAGGTATAAAACTAATAATATTCATAATTTTGTTTTTGTTTTGTAAAGAAGAGAAAAATAATTATTAAATGTCACCGAATTGGGATAATATTGAAAATAATCCCTGCCGGTTTAACAAACACATTTAAGTGATCAGAAAGAATAATTTAGATTTTATTTTATTCGTTTTTCCCTAAATAACCTGTTATTTATTTGGTAGAAATTTTCCAACAGTAACACAATTTTCCGTTTGAAACAAACGATTTATTTTGTGGATATTCTGATGAATTGATTAGAACAACAGTTTCTCAAAAAATATAAAAATTATTTATTTATTTTCAAAAATGTCTAATAAATGAAGATTGAAACAAACAAAAAAAACGCAAAATTTTGAGGATTTTTTTTAATTTCTTTTTTTTTAATAATCAAAAGTTTTTCTTTTTTATAAACTGTTTTGAGTTGTAAAATTCTCATTTCGACAGCAATTTGAAGCAGTTATTGTGAAATAGATTAATACACATTGTTTGCATTTATGGTACAATATCAATTAAAAATTTTTCATTAAGGTAAATTTCGAAGAAAATATTTTATTAGAATATTTTCTTTAATAATATTTATATGTTTTTTTTAATTATTTTTAATTAATGTTTTTTATACAACCCCAGCTCGAATTTTTAAAATTAATGTATTTATAATAACCAATTTTATAATTATTAAAATCATATTTTCTTAATATAATCGTAGGACATATTTTGATTAACTTTGATTATCATCAAGCAAAATTAAATTAGTTTAACTAATTCAGTAGGAAAAAATAAGAATTGTAATGATTTTATTATTTTATTGTAATTTAAAGAAACAGTGATTAAATTTCATGTGAACAGATTCTATTCTTGTAAAATCCACATACATCCTCTTTGTCCTGAATCTTTACAATGACTGTTTCATGATCAGAATGTCTTTCGTTTTAAAAAATAACTGATAAAATCCTAACTTTTTGATACATTTAAATTTAGAATTTTTTCAACGAATTCAAATTTTATAATTTTAACACACTTTCCACATCCTTCCTACGGTGAAAACATAAATATTCTTCAATTATACAACATTGATATTATATGTTGAGGTTATTGGAGGTTTGATTATTGGAATTTCTCACTGACAACGACATTTTGAGTGTTCTGTAGAGAACAATCTTCTTTTCGACTACCAGATAATCAATAGTCTCGACAGGCACTATGATCATCTGCCGTGAACTACCAACTTATCTGCTGCCTTCAATTCTTTTTCAAGATCCTTGTCATATTCCTTGTATAATTGTTAACAATCTCGGAAGGAAATAGGAGCATATTCTTCTACCTATCAACTAATCGCCTACAGCAATATACTTTCAGATATATCTCAATCAACCTAAAAAATCTAAAAAATCGGAAAAACTGACGATTGATTAATTTTTTAATTTAAAATTAATTACAGGACTAAAAACGTACTGAACAAACAGAAAATTCAGCCGAATTTATAGTTATTCGTTTTTTAAAAATACTCATATAAAGTTCAAGATCTCTGGACTTTGAGTCGAAATTCTCTACAGGTACTATGAGCTACGACCGTTATCTATCAACAACAAATTCCAAATCAATCAAGAAAGTTTGCGTAACTAAATAAACCAAATAATATTTTTTTTTTTCATTTCAGATTTTAAGGGATCAAAGGTCAGATAAATTAGGTAAGTTTTTAATCAATTAATCTTAATAATCGTATTTTTCATTTCAGCTTAATGAAGATCAAAGTTGAAAACCAATTAAGATTTTTTTAATTAATTAATATAATATTTATTAAATGATAATTATATTTTATTTCAGATCCCGAGAAGTACTCCATCAGCCTCAGCGCCTGCATAATGACTGGGTCTGATCCTAAGTAGGAGAAACTTCTTGATCCTAACACAAGCAACAGCAACAACAAAGCTTCTGAATTTAGAATTGTGTTTTGATACAACATCCACTAACACTGGAATATTAAAAAACACATGGAAATTGTTGCTGGAACAGATTACACAAAATTTATTGCATTTCCCTTGCAGATATTCAATACTTGAACTGACTATTTCAGGCTCGATTCATTCAATGTGTGGTAATAATAATGTTTGAAAAATTTGCATTTTTTTATATTTAAAACTTTTATTTTAAATAAGATTTGCTAAACCATACCCTCTATGTAAAGATAGATATTCTGGAAAAGAATTTAAGTTAATTGTTTAAAGTATTCTTTCTTAAAAATAGAACTAAACCAATTAATAAATGAATTAAAAACAAACAATAAGCATAAATATCTTTAAGATAAAAATACTTTTCCTTATATTTTAATTGCAAAAAAACGAAGATAATAACAAATTATATTTTCTGAGTTATCATATTTATCGTTATTTAATACTTTTAAACTTTTAAGAATAATGAAGTTTCAAACAAACAAGAGAGAGAAACATTGTCTTTTAATCTTTATAATATATTCTAGACTTTAAAAGCAACCCATAAAAGAAATTAATAAAAACATTTTTCCTTATTACATTTGCTTTTCCCTCATTAATTTGTAAATAAAATTTTCCATTTTTCATTAGAATTAAATGAATTATATTTTATATATAAAATTATATTTTACTAATAACTCAAAAAACGTTCATCATAATATATTGTTATTCATTTCAACGGATCGACCATTACTAGGGCGATTCAAAAGTTTTTTCATTTTTCCTTCCTTACATTGTGACAGTTATTTTATATGAATATTCTATTTTGGCATTATTGATTTTTATATTATTTATTATGGTATTGCATGTCAAATCTCCTTGTATAGTGTTGGTTTATTCATTAAACTTTTTTTTGTTTATTCTTATCAGATTATGGGGAGCGAACCATGTGGAATTTGAGTCATTTTGTGAAATTTTTGCAAATAAAGGCTTCAACGCAGCTGCTGTAGCCCGGGAAATATGTGAAATAAAAGGCGAAGGTACGGTCAGTCTTCGTGTGTCATAATTGTGGTTGAAGCGTTTCTCAAGTGGTGACGTCAATTTCGAAGACCATGATGATGACAGACTACGCCAAGCTGTGGAGGAGTAGCCCTATGCCAGCACGCGGAGATTATCAGCAGAGCTTGGTCCTTCACAACCCAATAGTCATCATCATCTTCATCAGATTGGCCTTGTCATAAGACGATGTCGACAAACTCTTCATGAACTGACATTCACTCAAGCACAACAAGAATTGCTTACTCACCCCCATGACATGCACTTCTTTAAAAGGATCGTGACCGGAGATAAAAAGGAAATATTTTCCGTAATCCCAACAAAGAGAATCAGTGGCTCTATCTTGGTACATCCACCAAATTTGTGATTAGACAAGGACGCTTCGATTGCAAATTTATGCTCTGTGTATGGTAGAATTTTGAGGGTGTGATCCACTTCGAGCTAGTTTCAGAGAATTGAAACCTCTACACTCAGCAGCCGGACAGAGTCTACGCCATTCTCTGTGAACATTACCCGGCATTGGTCAATCGCAACCGAGTTCTTCTAAAACAAGACAACGCTTCGGCACACACTGCACGTTTGACTTCCGATAAGGTGCAAGAGCAGCAAGGGATCGATGTTTTGCCACACGCTGCCTACAGCTCGACCTTGCAATCAGTGACTCCCACCTCTTTCGGGCAGTGGTGCATTATCTCAAAGGGCAGCAGTTCGATTCAGTAAAAGAGCTTGAACAAGGGTGCCGATATTTCTTTGCTTCCAAAACGACAGAGTGGTATACCCGTGGAATCGAGCAAATGGCTGAAAGATGGTTGAAAACTATCGAAAATAAAGGCATGTATTTCGAAGAATAAATGTGTTCTGTTAACATGCTCTATTGTCTTGAAAATATGAGTGGAAAAACGAATAAACATTTGAATCACCCTAGTATCATAATTTTTTAAATATTTATATGAATTTTAATAATAAATTTACTTTATTTATTATTTACTTTTGCAAATTTTATTTTACATAAGTAAAAAAAAATTTTTTTTAATAAGTAAAATGACTTTTGAATTAAAATTATTTTTTTTATAAACAAATAAAATATTTTACGTTTGATTAACAAATTTTTCTTTTTATTTATTCATATATAATTTTTTTTAATTTTCGATAATTCGAGAAAATAGTTTTTCTCTGTTATTTTTTAATTATTTTTTATAAAATAAATCTCATTATATACTCTTGAATAAATTTAATAATTTTATTTTTATAATCCACAAGCAAATAAAATCTAAAGCGAAAACATATTTTTCTATAAAAAAATCAAATTATTTTGTTTTTTTTAATCAATTAGGTATTAAATTTCTTTTTACAAATTTTGTTTTTTATAGAAGCAAAAATAATATTAATTTGGTTAAAAAATATATTATTCCATAAATGTAAAAATAATATTCGTTTATTCAAAATTATGGATTAGATTTCTAAATTTTGACCCATATAAATTGTATAAGATAGCATAGCAATCCGTACATCACTAAATAGATTTTGATCCTCTGATTCTTGAGGTTACTTAATTCCACATGCGTGTAGATCGAGTTTTTTGTCTCAAAGAAGATGGGGAATTTTTCATAAAAATAAGCGTGCTAGCATTCATTCCCAAACAAGTAATGCCAGGATTTCGGGGCAAACATTTGGGTCCGAGATCCCAGGATAGGAATTCCTACTTACATTGCATATTGTACCAAACAAAAAGTGTTGTCATGAAAATCTGATACAAAATCGGTAGCAAGAATTATTTGGCTTGGTTGATATACTAAAATGTTCAGAAACTCAAAAACCGCGGATACTATTACATCCAATTAAAACTAGCAAACGGCATCCCTTTAATGTAAATGGTATTTCCAAATTCAATACGTTCAAAATAAAGAACAATTAGAAGCAGCAAACATACTCTACAAAAATCACTAAAAAGCCGAACCCCCTACAAAGGACTTATGGCGGGGACGCTGCGCCGTCTCACTGTGGACTCAACGGGTCCAATCACCGACCAGTTAACCTGGAGTTTGTTTCGGGAGAAACTGTTCAAAAATAATAATAACCTACCGGTTTTGGATGGTGTTTTGATATAGTGGGGGTCGCCATCTTGCCCTAAAGCTCCAGAACGTCGTCGATTCGATTTGAGGGCGATCGAGCTGAGACGCGATGATAACACGGAGAAATCGAATTCCTTGCCGTTGGTGCAGTCGATATGATTGGTGATGTTGTCACCATTGTTGTTGGCCGCTGATTGATTCAAATGAGACAGATTGAAGCCGGTCGAGAGCGACTGGTTGAGTAACCTAACGCTGTTAACACTGGTCGATTTGATGTGAGTGTTGCCGATACTAGACGATTGGAAAATAGGATTGGACTCGGGAATCAAACACATTTTAGAGTCGTAGAATAAAAATCAGATTTTTATTGACAATTTATTAATGAGCGATTGAAAACGCGTTCCAGCACAAAAAAAATTATTTCAAAAAATTTAAAAATTAGAAATTATTAAAACAACATTAATTTAATTAATTCTTTTTTTTTAATTAATTTCCTACATTTCTATCTGTTCTAATGTTGTCGATTCATTCCATTCTTTTTTTTAAATTAAATTTCGCATGTTTTATACATTTTCTTGTTATTAAGTTTTGATAAAATTAAATTAGTTAATTAATAATTAATTTAGTTAAAATTAAATTAATACTTAAATTGATAATAGTTAAATTAATAAATTGTGGTCACTATAGGACACAAGACAAAGAAGACATGTAATACCTCCTCCAATATCTCATCAAAAGACGGAACCAAAAAATTTATTCTCAAATACCGTCAAATGTCAAAAACATTAAAAAAATCAATGGACCTACTGGCTTTTATCAAACATTCTCAAGCCATCTCAAAATTATACGCACTATCAGGTAGCAAAAAGGCCATAGCCGGTCAACTTTATATCAAGAGTGAACAAAAGAAAATACTGGAAAACATCCTTCTACATTGCAATTAATCGAAAATCTTATCAATCACTATAACTGTGATTCTTCCTATAAATTTAGCCAACTTCTTCTGCATAAGACTGAAGACGATCTTTTAAAGAAACAAACAATCTCTTTGACTAACACATCCTTTACTTCTACGCAAACTGAAACCATAGAATCCTCAAATACACTAACCTAAAGCCTTTCTCTAACATTCAGTGAAATTACTAAATCACAATCATCTTCTACAAAGAAAACACTAACTTTGGACATTCCAAGTATCAAAGCGGCCGAACTTTCAAACTTCAAAAGAAGGATTGCATCTACCTAACTTAACCCTAAGTTCTCCATTCTCGAAACCTCAAGATCAAACACTCATTTCCCTTCGACCTGTGAAGCAAACACATCTTGGCATCTAACATCACTTTGATTTCTGGTAAACCGATTACCTCTATCTCATCCCACAATATCAAATCCGTTGTAGATTTTTACAACCAAACAAAGGGATGGAGTAAATCAAATGACTGATCCGGTAACCATTATAAATTAAAAGACAAAAACATTGTCTCTTCCAAAAACCAAAAAAACCATCCTCTTTACCAAGGTATAAGAAGGGAACAAACAAACCAAAAATTAACAGCTGCAAACGGATTACAAATGGATGTCAGTAGAGAAAACGAAACGTTTGTAAAAATTGGAGTGAAATCTGAGAAAATAAAATTTGCGATAGTAAGAAATTTAAAACCAGACCACACTTTGCCGTATTCTCTAATACCTTTCGGTAGGCCTTGGAACTTCGATGTGTAGAATACATTCTATTTTGAAAAAAGTATTTTAAGAATTAATTTTTTATAGTTACTCGTTTAATAATCCTGTTAAATTATAATTCTTAATCATATAAAATTATTGATAATTAACGAAATTTGTTAATTAGTTTTCTTTTATTGAAAATTATATTTCATTTAAATTGAATATTAAAATATTTAATTAAAAAATTTATTAAAAAATTTATATTTACTTTTTTTTCACTTTTTCGCAAAGATTATTTTCTTTGGCTTTTAACGCAGTGCAAATTAATAATTGAAATTCCATTAAAAAATTAATTTTTGGAAATTAAGTTTATTGGCCTTAGCATTTACCTAAAAAAATTATTTTGAGAACTGAAAGAAGGAAAACGTTTAATTATGACATTTGGAAATTTTTTTTCATCTTATCATTTTAATAGACGAATGCTTCAGAGAGGAAAAAAAATTCCCATTTCAAGCAAAAAAAAATAACAAAGATAACTTTCTAAATTTCTCTTTGTAAATTTTTTAATTTTTTTAAAATTGAAAAGAAAAATGAAAAAAAATAAATATTTGATGTTCGGTGAGTTGATCTTTTTGTCCTGCAATTTCGTTTGTGTTGAATGTCTTTTTTCTGAGATTTGTGATTTGAAAACAAAAGACGAAAGAAAATTTGAAAACAAATGAAGTTTCATTGACGAAATTTCAAAATAAATAATCAAAATTGCAAAAAAAAGATTAACGAACGTTTTTGATTTTCTTTTAATTTAATATTTTATTATTATTAATAAGAAAAAAAATGTTTTTTTTAAAAAAAAGTTATCTTTTAATTAAAAATAATTAATTTATTTCTTTTTTAATTTGTTGCTTTTGAATAATTGATTGATGAAATATTTATTTTCTTCATTCAAAGAAAAATTTAAAATTTATAATTAATTTTAATATAATTGTGGTACCGACTGCCGAACCGAGTGGCGGCAACCAGCACCTCTTAATTGTGCCGGGACTCAGGTCCCGGAAAGACAGGCGTGTCATTTCAATGGCGTAAAGCGGAATTGTGCCGTCGGTCTGACTGGTGCGGTCATGTCGGTCCGTTGGACACCGTCGGATGGGGAGTGTTGGAACCGGGTTCGGTCCAACCGGTTCAAGTTGCTGTTGAGTGGCACCATCTCGTGGCTCTCGCATGAGGTTGTTTTTAGTGTTATTTTTTTATGATAAAAAATAACAAGGTGAGAATAAAAATGAACATTTTTTTCTTCATTCACAAATCCACTTCCAAAAATTTAAAAATTGTCATCGATTTTTTACACTTTTAGTTTTAAATAAACAAAAATCAAAATTGAAAGTTTTTTTAATTTTTCAATTTATTTAATGTTAATTTTTCTGAGTACTACAATAATTAATACTTTAAATGTAAAAACGGATATCGCCGGATGGTATCACCAACCCAAATTGTATACAAACCGAAATAATATCACCAAATTTACATATATATTTTAGTAATACTATTTTAATGATATCAATAAACAAATGATCATAAACATAATATGATTTAAATATGGGCAATTTTTTTAATAATAATATTTTATAAATCATTTTTAAATTAATAAATATTCGATTTTACAAATTCTTATGGCCAAATGATCGTTTACAATCACTTTCAAAAGAGTAGTAATCGAGTTTATTGTGCAAAGTAAAACGGGCTTTACTTCAAAACAAAGTTAAAAAATTATGATCATTCTATGTTTTAACAGTAGCTTAGAAACAAAGACGAGTATGCAAATCAAAACCATCAATGAAAAGAGCGTTAAGCGAAGGAAAGAATACCAGTTTTAGAACTGTAGAACAAATTATATATGATGAAAAAATATATATTAGAATACGAAAAATAAAAGTTAGTCGAAATTATATTTCTGATAGGGTGTTAGCATGGAGTAAAGAGTTAAAGGCTTCTGAAATTCGGATTTCAAATTTCATGAAGTGATCAGTCATTAAAAAAATTCGATAATCCAATTGATGATCATCCGTCTCTATTAAAGAATCCGTAGAAATTGGCAAAGGACAATGTCTAGTCTCCGACATACATTTTGCCGGAGATAAGACCCACGTTTTTAAGATTTATATTTGTGAATCGTTCATAACAATCTGGCTTTTATGCATTAATGAGATTCCAGAGGTAGTTCCACAAAGCTGCACGAGCTATTCACAATCCGTGAATCTATTTCGTGTCATCGTTCCGTAGTGTTCTCCGAGTACTCTCGTCTCATCGTTGTGATAAGGAAGAAATGTAAATCATCTGTTATTAAGTAATATATTAGCGAT
>MQRK01214044.1:12792-25471 GCA_001938485.1 Girardia tigrina | reverse complement strand
GTTGGGACAGCAGATGATGTTGATCGTTGACAAAATGGTTGAAATTGCAGTCTTCGTTTCGATGGATGAATTGATCCCTTGGGAGCTTCCTTTTCAGTTGAATATCCAGCTCGACCATTCCGAAGATAGTTGTAGATTGTAGCATTCTTTATCTTCCCTGTTCATCCAGCATCCTTTGACATCTGTGACGTCAAATAACTTCGAGAAAAAGGAAACTGCATCACCTTCCGGTCTTTTCTGATATTTTTGATAATTTCCAATAATATTTTCGACTTTTCTTTATATAGATCGTTCATTTTGATAGGGAAAGCTAAACTTTTGCCACAGATCTTTGATTTCTNCAACAATTTCTTTTGATCTTGCATTTATTGATTTGATATTTCTAGCATGATATAAATATCGACCCAATATGACAAATTGTTTTGGCATTTTGTGTCTGACACTTAACCTGCTTTCCACCAGTGGTTTTTTTCCTTCTTGCCACTTTTTCAAGGAATCTTCAAAGTTGACTAAATTTTGTGACCATAAGGAAGAATTTCTTTCAACTGCTTCCTGTGATTTTCTATATGCCATTCCTACAGGAAAAATACAACATTTGCAAATCATATAAAGCCTGAATGTTTAATAATATATGAATAATTATACGTATTTGTGGCTAATAACTTTCTTGGCGCCTTTCCAATGTTTATATATCAGCACTGATTCATCAGCGTAGGAATTTGTTCCTACATCAATGGCATAATAAATGAATGACACAATTTCATGTGTAATTACCACATATATGTAAAAGGTAAACAAACAATTCATTTGATGGGGGAACTTTTTAAAAGATTTCATAAAATGAATATTACTTTCGTATTCTACATAAAGAAACTCATTACATACAAGTATGCCAATTTGGAAACTGAAAATTGAAAAAAAAACTGTTCACTAGAAAACCATCGGTCAACACTTTCTGGTCAGACCTGTATTTAAAATTCCATATTTTAATACAAAAATATATGGTTGTGTGAATAATCAGATTTTGTAGTAGAATAAAAAGACAAGTGTGATGAAATAGAGTATATTAAAAATGTCGTGTTCTCATTTCATAAATTTTGTGTTGTGTAACGAGGGAATCTCGTCGAACATTGTTGAATAATGCGGGAATATGTTAACAACAACGCTATCGGTATCGAAAACATCGAACCCAGCACATAGTCTAAATTTGATAACAGACCATTTGGTTATTAATAAATTTATAAAAAAGAATTCGTGTTGTAATATTCTTGATAAAAATTAAACAGCTTCTTTACAAACGCAATCTTAGTTATTACTTCAAGTAAATTAACGTTAGTTTAGAGCTTCCAGATTTATTTGGGTTTAATTATTTAATTTTTTATTTAAAGCTTTGTATCGAACTACCTTTCAGGAATTAGATCTATGGATTGTATATTATTAGCCTAATCTGGAATAATATATAACAATCAATAGGAAATCTTATTTTGGTGAGGAATATTGTTTGCTGAGGATTTTAGAAGGACTAGAACGATCATTAGTTATAAAGATTTTCCTTACCTTTATTTACAATGCATATTACTGCATATTGTATCCCTAAATTACGTGTATATAGATGTAAGAAATATAATTAGGTAAAGAAAGTCGTGTTTCTCCGAGTCCCTAGTCCACGAATCTGTCACGGAATCTGTCGTCAGGGTTGCGAGCTAGTTGTGTCAAACAGAAATCTTCTCAGAATTTATTTCATTGAAATAATATTGCCACTTGAAATATGTAACAATTGTTTCATACAGGAGTGTTAGGATTGTGGTATTTTAGGTATTTCTTCAGTGTCTGGCCATCGCGATACGAATTTATATCTATTAATTATAGCACGAGTAGATTAAATAATTTTATCAATTATTTATATTTTTCAAAGATATTCAATTATCAAAAATAAAATTTATTTTAATATTAGATTTTCAGAATAATACCATTAAAATTAGGACATGATATTTTAAAATTTATTTAGAAACTTGATTTTTAAAATTGGTGTCCCACTTTTAAACAATAATTAATTAATTATTTATTTCTTCATTTAACAATTATTTTAATATAAATAATACAAATATAATTGAAAGTTCAAATAATCCTTAATAATTCAAGTTAATTAATAACATATAAAAACATTGCATCAAAATATAATATCAATAATAAAATCTTTAATTTATAATGTCTTAAAAAACAATACATTTGAAAATTTTTTAAAACTTAATTAATGTCAATAAGTCATGTGAGATTATCATTACTGTATTCAAGCTAAGTCAATAAAAATTTGGTAGTTATATTTTGCTATAAAAATATAATGTTAATAAGAAATTATTTTCCAAGTGTAAAGAATTTCAATTTAAGTAGAAACAATTGTAATGTTATTGACAGAGCAAAATAATTAAGTCTCGAATAACTAAGTCTCGGAAAATTAAAATTTTAAACAATAAAAAATTCAAGTAAATTTTTGAAAAAAATTTAATTTAATAAAATATAAAATAATAGAAGAAAATATAAACAAACAATGTGACTTAATTTTTTGAGTATGAGGAATTAGTTAATTTTCATTTCACTGATCGAGATTTGAATAATTAAATATTATTTAAGATTAAAATCAAATTAAAAACTATAAGTGAAATATTTTAAATAATACTTTAAAATTGAATTTTTCATTTTTTTCTAAATTTTGTTCGAATTTTTCATTTTTCAAAAATTTACTTGAATTTTTTATTTTTTCTAAAATTCACCCGAACTTTTCATTTTTTAAAATTTTAATTTCCGAGACTTAANNNNCGAGACTTAATTGTCGTGCCCCCGTTATTGAACATTTATTGAAGTTTATGAGGTTTAAAATAGAACTGGAAACTACTTCAAGGGATTCAAACTTATCTTTTTATGGAGCCTAAGTCATCTTAGACTTGATTGATGCGATGCGGCCTATATATTACACTATTACAGTCAAACTCGGTTATCTTGAATGTTCGGCTATCTCGAAGTTAATTTTGTCACCTAAAAGTTCTCAAAAGATAGAGTCAAACTCGACTATCTCGAATTTTTCCGCTTTACACGATTCGAGATAATCGAGTTTGACTGTAGTTTATTCTGAGGAAGTTCGATAATCGTTTGGTTATTTGATCTGCTCAAAAGAGGATAAAATGGGCTCAGATATTTACCTAGTGTTTGGTCTAGAAAATGAGAATCATATCTCTAGTTTTTTGTGTTGGTTTAATATATTTCTGAAAACCTGTCAGTTTTTGACAAAATTTTTTTTAAATTTAGTGAAATTTCCATAACACTGAATACGATTACATCCATTATGTTCATTTGTCAGGTGTCTTTGGCATTAACAACTTGACGCTAATTATTATTTATTTTCTTCTAGAGTAAAGAAGCGATATTTTTATAAATATTAATAAATCTTAAAACTCTTCAAAATCTATTTTTTCAGATTGATATATTCCAATTATCCATATTAGAATTGATTGACCGAGAAAATAAACCTCTCTACCACATAGAACATTTCATGGAAGGTACTTATTTGAAATATAACTCAAATTCTGGTTACGTTGATGACAGCAGTTTGAGAAATACTCCTCAAGTATAAAACTATATCCCGAATTATAATCCCTTTAAATAATAATTAGGCATTCAGTCATTTTACTTTTGAAAGATCGGGACATAGAATTATCATTGTAGACATCCAGGGTGTAGGTGACCTTTATACTGATCCTCAAATACATACAGCGGATGGATTAAATTACGGTGATGGCAATTTAGGTCTTCGGGGAATGGCTTTATTTTTTAGTAGTCACAGATGCAATCCGATTTGCCACTTTCTTGGTTTGAGTGAATTTGATATGCATCCCAATGAATTAGTTCTTAATGATTTGGAACAGGATTTAGTAGAAAATGATATGTCCGCCCTGTCTATTGATATACCTCCTGAAGACTCTTGTGTGTTTTCTACTAAAAGTTGCAATGAAATGAAAAAGCGGAATCGATCAATATCATTTAAAATGGTGAGTTAAGTAGAATAATTATAATTATTCAAATATAATCATTTTATTATAATCAAGATAAATAATTAACGTTTTCAATGGAAAAATAATTGATTAAAAATAGAATTTATAATTTGTAACAATATAGATTTTACATAAATACTAAGGACATCCCAAAGCTTCGTGGAAAAATACTGTATTAACATGTTATCATCAAAATCATCGTCGAATTTCTCAATAAAGTCACCTCATACACGCACGTACTTCTCAAATCGTTTCTTTGGATTAAAAATGGTCATATTGAAGAAATCTTTAGGTGCATCATAGATCCACTCAAAAATGCGGAAGAGGTGTCCTCACAGCGGCTTATTGAGCGTGAAAAATAGGTGGTAATTACTTGTCGCTATTTCTTGTAACTACGGAGAATGAAGGGAGTAATTGTCATTTGAGCTTGTTAATGGTATCCACTGTCAGTCTCGTGGTATGTGGAGTCGCATTGTCCTGTTGCAGAAGAGATGTTGCGGATAATTTCCCAAGACGTTTGTTTTTCAGAGCTTGATGAAGATAATTTTGCAGAAGGTTGCTGTAGTAGGCGTTGTTGGTCGTTACTCCCTTTGCGACATTTCCGGCAGTGGGGAAGAGTTTTGCTTTGTCAGGAAGCTTTTCTCCATGGCGACACCACTGTATCGACTACTCCTTTGTCTCAGGAAGGTAAAAATATAACGATTCTCGCCTAAAATCAATCACCGAAGTTGTCCACGATTTGCAACAGTTGTTGGCAAGCTTCCAGACGGTTGTACTTCTTGAGATCAGTAAGAAGTTGTGCATTCATCTCGCAGAAAGTGCACGAAATATACATTCTCATACAGAAATTGGAGACATGTTGGTTAAAACCGCAATCTCCTTAACAGTGATACGTCGATTATCTTCAATGATGTCCTCGATTGTTTTTGCATTTTCCACAGTTGATGAGGTTGTTGGTTGGGTGCTACTGGCGTCAACCTGCAACGATTGTCGACGATCTCAAATCTTTGTACCCACTTGTAAACGACACATGCGCATGGCTGCATCACCAAATACACAAGATAAACGTTTCGTAATATTAGCTGGGGATGGGCCTTCCTTTCCACATAAAATTAATTTCCACAGTTGGCAAATTAGATCCGTACCTTCAGTAAAAGGATTGGCTCTAGGGATCGGGTATGAAGGGGTTTTATTGAGAAGTTGATTGACTGGAATTTGAGCTTTCTTCGGTAAATGGCGGAGTAACTATGATCTATTTATAGGTTGTTATTGCTCTTAAAGTTTATTGGTTTTGGCACTTTTTACGATCAATTGATGGGCAAATTTAGCTAGATGACTTATTTTTCGGAATTTGTTATCGTTGTTTTACAATTAGCAATCAACCTAGAAGTGGCACGGACTAGAGGAATCCGACTGTCTAATTAAAACAAAGCATTACGGTGGCTGGTGAACGGCTTTGACTCAATGAGATTTCTGCCCAGTACCAGGAATGTCAATGTGAAGAAATTCAATTAAGCGCTGGTAAATGGCGGGAGTAACTATGACTTTCTTAAGGTAGCGCAATGCCTCGTTATCTAATTGGTGACGTGCACGAATGGATTAACGAGATTCCTACTGTCCCTATCTACTAACTAGCGAAACTACAGCCAAGGGAACGGGCTTGGAACGTATAACGGGGACAAAAGACCTTGTTGAGCTTGACTCTAGTCCGACTTTGAGAAGAAACATTAAAGGTGTAGTATAAGTGGGAGACTTCGATCAGCAATGAAATACCACTACTTTGATCGTTTCTTTACTAACTCAGTAATGCAGTAAAGCTAACTTCGGTTAATTTATTTAATAAGAAAATGTGGTAATCTTCGGATGCTCTAGAACTGTTCTGAGGACAGTGTTAGGTTAAGTTTGACTGTGGCGGTATATCTGTCAAATGGTAACGCAGATGTCCCAAGGTGAGCTCAACCAGGACAGAAACCTGGGGTGGACCAAAAGGGGAAAAGCTCACTTGATTTTGATTTTCAGTACGAATAGAGACCGTCTTAACTTGTCGACATACATCACCGGCTCTTCGCAACTGGTTGGACTCAGACATGAGTAAACATTCTCTCAGGGGAAACCATTCAGCTTGTAGAGTTGATATCGCTGGTAGTAATGAGCCAACCTTGTCACCAAGGCGCGAAATTTCATGTTCTCCATATCTCTTTCACTGAATTGCATCACGCGGGACTATAGCTGGGTCAAATACTTTGAATGATCCTAATAACTCAGATTCTGGAAAGCGTTTGTTGATTTGCTGTATCGTGGCTTCTGCGTAAGCTATTGTTAATTTATGCATTCTCTCCTCTTCATTATGATTGAGGTTCGGAAGTTTGTGAATAAACACTTTGTATTTAGGCCAACATTCGCGCACATTCTGCCATGGTCTTTGTTTCAGCGCCATTTCTCGAAGATTGTCAATGCATAGCTGCTTAGATGGATCAATCTGTGCGAAATTTATGCCCCCCTTTTGAAAGACCATTGACAGTGTAGTTAAATGCGGCAGAGCAGCTCCTAAAACATGGAGTGGGAACAAGAATTCAATCTTCTTCAACTTTCGAACTAAGCCAGCCGCAGTGGGCTCCTCTCGTTCTTTGGTGAAGTAGTCCAGGCACTGAAGTACGGGATTAAGTTCACTGAGTGCTGTATCCACAGATGCTTTGCAGCTCAACCACTTCGTTTTACAAGCTCCTTGAAGTTTCCTTGCAGAGGTGCCCAGCAGCATTTGATATTCAGCAAGTTTCGCTGTCCGTAAATTGGATCCAGCACAAAACTTCCATAGTGCAACTAGCAAACGCTCACAAGATGTAATGGTGTTAAACCTTCTGCTGAATCTGCTGCAGCTAATTGTAGTCGGTGTGCTTGACAGTGAATAGCTATCATAGTATTGGTGGTCATTTTATCTTGGATGCGCTTCGCTAAACCAGATGTCTTACCAAGCATCGAAGCTGATCCATCGCAACTAATCACAATGTGTGTGTGTTTAAATCGAGGTTTTACTCTGTCTGTATTTCTCTGAATGTCTTTAACAGATTCTAACCAATCCGCTCCATTATCATCTATTGATCGCATATCGAGAAATCGCGTCTGAGGTTCACCAACGTGATCCACGTATCTAACAAAAGTTACAAATTGTGAAAATTGTGCAACATCACTTGATTCATCCACCATCGTTGCCCAAAAGCGTACTGTGTTCACAGTATCTAAAATCTTACTAGTTAGATGTTCTGAAATGCGAAGTATGAATTCACTACTTGCTGTACTGCTAGTGTGAAAAAATCCCGAAGTCGATCGTTGCAACCAATCCTGTTTAATAAATTTTGAAGAGAAATGATTTTGCGTTTGGCTATTTCCTCTTGCATGATCCAGTAAACTATGGGAATGCGCCGTACTATGGTCTCGTTGTAGTGGCTGGCCCGATCCAGGAGTTGGACATGGAAGACGGATCGTAACTGCATCTTCCGTCTCTCAATGGCATCTCGATGGGTGTTCGATAATATGCATTGATTTGCGAGTTGGATATCCAGACTCACTTATGTATTTTCTTTTCGTAGCATTTGAATGATGCAAGTTGCACAACGTGCACATCACTCCATCTCCTGGTCCTTTTAGATGAAAGTAATAAATTTTAAGGTCTTTGTTAAAAAAAGTCTTCTTCTTTTACCCGATATTTAGGAATTTGTGCTCTCGATAAGTTTTACTTTTATCAGTTGTTGAAACCGGCTCTTTTGAAGCATTAGTCACAACAGATATTGGAGTTGATGAAATGGTTTGATTTGCTTCGTGGCATGATATTGATGAAGGGGAACTAGTTGCAATAGACGATGATGATTTAAAGAAATAGTCTAACTTTGGCTGTTTAGGTTTACTGGGACGCATTATTTTATTTGCGAGGAAAAGAGTAATTATGAATCAGTAACGACACGGATAAGTGATGGAGCTCCACTGCATATGAATATACAGTTGCTTGCAGTTAAGAGTAGTGATTCTTCGATTGACTTCAAATTTCTATATAACAATTGGCCATCTAAAAATAAATAGCCAATTGAAAATTATAAAATAACTGCAAACAGAATATAAAAATAACAATCTACACTTAACAGTAGTGTTAAATATAGAAAAAAAATCTCTTACCCTAATACACATCATACATACATACCATGCATACATACACAAGCGGCTTGTGACAAGCTGATACACGGTTGATACACTGATATGGGATCATATTAGTTGATATGGGTGATGAAACCCATAATTAACTATAAAATAGGCCAATTTTTGATTGAATATGTCGAAGGAAACATTATCTAAAACATTGTCTCTATACACTCGACTGAGACCAAAAAAATCAAAAGAAAACATCAAGCATAAAAATCCATCTCACAAAAAGAAAAACCCTTACAAAAAATGCTACTTGTCTCACTGTTTACAAAAATTCACAAACAATCTTCACAGAAATTCAATCAATCCTACAAAACTTTCAAATTCAAATTAGTTGTTTGCATGCGAGTATTAAAAGAAATTTGCAAATTCGGTATTAAATTAATTATTTGGAAATTTGAATACTTTTATGGAACCTTATGATTATTTATTTTTGATACAGGATATTTTAATTTTTGTTTTTAATTTGATTTAATTATCAAAATTTTCGGATGTACATCTACAAAAGTTGGGTGTACACTAAGACCACCTAAAATAGGAAGTTGTGGATGCCTCAAAAATTATACTAAAATATAACGGAACTAGACAATTGAGATGCACTGACTTAAATAGTATTAGAAGTTTAAGATATGGTAAAATATTTATAAGATTATAATATTTCCTAACTAAAAAAATTGTTCTATATATAATTTATTATATCTTGTAAACTAAAGATTATACTGTTATTTGAAAATGAAATTATCATAGTCTGGAACAGTTGTTAAAGACGGACGAGCATCGCCATGTGTAGCATCTCCAGCATTTCTGGATCAGCTATTTCCCGCTCCTGTTGATCTTATTCGAGCAATGTCTGTTGATTCAGGAGTACAGTCTGTATCAACTCCATTTGTTTCACATGGCAATTTTATGACATCCAGTATAGCCGACAGTGAAGATTCCCTTAATTCGGTTATCAGTGGTGGCAATTTTCTTCAGCTAGCTCCTTTTCATCAACCGAATGAAATTAAGATGAACCAATCACAGCCTCCAAATTCTAGAAAAATATACCGTCGAAGACAGCGAAACTATTCAGATGGATCTGACATTGATGCGTCTTTAGTTTCTTATGAAGAGCATTTGGCCGCTTACCATTCAATGAGAGAGAACCAGAAGCCTTGTAGTGCGACCCATCCCACAAACCTTGATCAAGAAATCGGTCATTCTATACTGGCACAAGTACGATTTCTTTCCTATATTTTTACTATATTTGAATTTAATTTAATTTTATTGAAATTTTATTTTATAGAAATATTAAATAAAATATATGTAAAAAATGAGACTCCGAATGTTTCACACTAAAGAATTTTAGATAATGTGAAACTAAACACCATGAACTTGTTTCATTAATAAATGATTACTAATAGACTATGAGGGGTTAGTTTAAATTTAAGTTTCGCCAAAATAGTTTATTATTTTTTAATTTGAAAATTTAAAAGAAATAAATTAAAAAAATTAAAATGCAGAGTAAAAATATGATTAATAAATACTTATTTAAAATATTCTTACAGTAATAACAATTGATATATTTTAATAAAAGTTATGAAATAAGTTTAAATAAATTTTAAAATAAATAATTAACGGATTAATATTTTAAGAAATAATTTTTTTAATAAAAGGGTTTATTGTAAATTTAAATTAATTAGTTTTATGATAGTTTCGTAAAAATGTAAAATTATTTTAAGGTTTAAATTTCGTAAATTTGCAAAATTTGATGAATTAATTTTGGGCGAAATAATTGAATTAACAAGAAATTTATTTAAATATGTGAATTGTTGATATTAATAATTTTTGTGGTGTTAAATTATGACTTCGGCATAAACGCTACTTACGTAGACAATTATTAGAATCACATAAATTAAATTAAATTAAAGAGAATGAACATTAAAGAGAGAAAAAAAGAATAGAAATTTTTAAGCAGTTATCTTCATTAATTAAAATAAAATAAATAACAAATTAAATAGATAAAATATTAATAATATACATAATTAATTATTAAAATCATTACAAAAATTATAATTTTTGTTCTTAATTAAATTTTAAATTTCTTTAATTAAGTTTTTTACTTTAATTTGATTTTTACTTTTAAAATTAAAACTTTCTATTCAAAATTCGAATGTTATTAATTTTATAAACATAATAATTATTCTATGTCTTTACTATATAAAACTTAGATACTTTTGTTTTGACGTGCAAACTTTATTTTCAAATTAGCATTCTTTGCAATAGGATCATTGTATAATGTTGATTACAAGGCATATAAATTTAATAAAATATATTAATTTCTATTAGAAAAGAAAATATCTAAATACAAGCCCAAGAAGTTTCAAAACATAAAAACACCAATCTTAGTAGTAACTTTTAATTCATTTGAAAAACCCACGACTTTCTAAATCGCATCTTTTTCAATTATTATTCATTCCAATCCACTTTGTCTGGCGTGTAAGCAGAAAAATAATTCGGGCGATATAATGTTGTGTAATACTTGTTTTCTTTTTCCAGTTTTTATTTTTAAAGTTTAAAAAATTAGAAAATTTTTTATTCAAATAATAAAATTGATAATACCATCGAAATACCAATAATACAATTAATATCACTTGGTCATTGTTCATTATAGGCTTCTATAGACTGGAGGATTTTGTTATCTCCAGCATATTTTATGTTTTGAGGAAGAAGAATTTCTATGTTCTGCAAAACTTATAGGTAATTAAGATCATAATTAAAATTTTTAGAGGGTAATTTCCTTAAATTTTTAAAATATTTATTGTTTCGGATAGTTCACAAATTATAATTCAAACATTTAAACTTATTCTTATTAATAGTCAGTTAAAGAAACAGAAGTAATTAAGAACAGATTTTAAATTTTTCGGGGGGGGGGATTTTTTTAAATTTGCAAAATATTGATTATTTTGGATAGTTCATATTTTAAACTTAAACATTTTAATTTATTCTTATTAAATGTTTGTTAAAAAACTGAAGTTATTAGGATTATAATTTAATTTTTTTGGGGGATGGGGATTTTTTAATTTCCAAATTATTAATTATTTTGGAAAGTTTATCTTTTAAATTTAAGGATTTTAGTTTATTCTTACGTAATTAAGGTCACAATTCAAACTTTTCGGCTCGGGGGGATTTATCCCCCTAATCCCCAACGTGTACGCACTTGCAATTTATTAATTTATTCCAATGACGTTATTTTTAAAACTAAGTAGACCTACTAAAACTAACACTACTAATTGATAATTCCTTCTTTCTTTGATGGTGACAAAACCTATAAATGTTTCGCAATCTTTTTTTCGTTGATGTCCCATTTGATTATCTCTAAACTTCTCATACTCCACTGTTACACACTCTTACTTTAATTATTTATCATTTAAGCTATTAACTAGAAGAAACTCTAACTGTAAGTTTTTGAGAAATCAAATGAAAAGTTCCAAGGAAACAATAGATAAAAGAATAGAAGATATTATAAAAATTATGAATATTTACTATTACATTACTGTATAGTTTAGTGAGTTCAAGTCCCCATTTTGTGTCGCAAAATGTTTTAACAACCACTATTTGCATTTTGACAAGTTCTTCTTGATACAAGAAATTGCAAGCGCCACATAAGTTCACTCTACCTTGGTAGCACTATTCAAATAGGAAAATCATTTGGTTTAAATCAGAAAATCTTTCTGTTAATTCAAACGATAATATTTTTAGATGGCGACCATCACGGGTAGAGCCTTCCATTACTAATGAGAACTTATCAAAATTTTATTATTGACATCTTTTTTACATAATTTAGCAAAAGTAATAAAATTAAATATTTTCGCTTTGGCATCAATGAGTTTTATTTTTTCTTTGAAGCGATATATCCTTAAAATAGCAATTTATCAAAACAACAAATCCCAACAAAGCGATTCCTAGAAAAACATTTTTATTGCAAATATGAATGTACAGGGTGACGCAAAATAAACTCCAAGGTACTTTTCTATTGGATCTTTTTATCCACCTACTTTTTATAGGTAAAGTATATATTTTTAGAATCCTGAGCGTCGCCAAATTCTGATGGTATATAAAAAAAATTAAAAAAAAATTTTGAGACGAAAAATTTAACAAGCATTTTTTTAAATGAACTTAGAAAGTTTTACCCTAAAATTTGATTCAAATGACGTATACGGATCAGCAAAAAGCTCATCTCGTTTTGATGCTTGTTGAGGAAGCCTATGATTATGCGCAGCTCAAAACTCGATTCCGAAGTGAAACAAGAAATGGTCGAGCAAAGATTCCGGAAAAAATAGTCATTGTAAAATGGATTGACGATTTTCGAGCGACTGGAAGTGTCCATGGAAAGCACGGAAAGAACAAGCCAAAACGTGTTCGCACCAAAGAAGCCATTGAAGACGTCCGTGAAGCCT
>MQRK01214044.1:0-12326 GCA_001938485.1 Girardia tigrina | reverse complement strand
TAGGTGGATAAAAAGATCCAATAGAAAAGTACCTTGGAGTTTATTTTGCGTCACCCTGTATTTGTAGTTGTTTCTAAGTTTAGATATTTTGATATTGTATTTCATGTATTTTTTTTATTTTTTGCAATATATTTGTGTATTTTAAGTAGAAATTATTATAGTTTTGATATTGGTGAAATTGATGTCATGGAGTTTATTCGTGGAATTTCTTACAGTTTAAGCAACCCAATTGCATTTTAACAGTGTATTTAGAGTTGAAATTTCCTTAAAATAAATTTTTATATCTTATTGACTTTTTTTCTATTTTTATATATATTTTTGACGGTGAATGTGTTTGACATCTGCTTTGTTGTATTGGAAAGCAAATTATGAGACGTAGAATAAATTTTGTGATTTTTTTTGTGAAGAAAATTTAATTAAATCAATTAGAAATTTTTAAAAATAGTTTAATATAAAATGAATAAAAAAATTACAAAAAAATTAATAGAAATTTATAATTTTAACAAAATGATTTATAAAATAATTGTTAAAAATTTAATAAATCGGTTTATAAAAAATAATAAAACTTTAATAATTTTTTTAAAATATTTATATAAATTTAAAAAGTTTTACACTGTAAATTGGACGTTGGTAAATTAATTATAAAGGGTTCCACCTTTTCAAACAAGATTTGATATTTGGCCGAGTTTTGCAGCCATGCCTTGACCCAATTTTTCTTAGAGACCTGAATCATGTGCTCATCCGCGATAACCTCGCTAAGTTCATTCTGAATGCATTCTGATTGACCCATGACATCCTCCATTGTCATGGTATGAAGCAAATCAACAAAAGGTGGTATATTAAGCTGCAGAAGATCCTCAAAACGAGTTTTGAAGTTATCATACAAGAAAGACAAATGACCCACAATAATTGATTGTAAATCGCTATTAATTTCTTTACAGTCTAAACTGGAAAAGTGACAAAAGTTATTTTTTTCAGCTTTTATTTTCCAAAGTACCAACTTATTCAAGAATGCTTTTATAATTTGTTTAGCACACACAATGTTCATATCCTGGTTTTGCAATGATAAATTCAGTTCATTGACTTTCCGAAATATTTCTTCCAAGTACAATATAATCATCTTAATATCAATAAGTGAGTTGTTCAGAATAGGGTACCTGTTCTGCAAAAACTCAGAAATTTTATCAAACAGTAGGACAAATCTGGTGAGACAGTTACACATTGAAAGCCAACGCACATCTGTTGAGTAAACTAGTCGATGAAAATTTTCATCACGGCATGCATCCTGAAAAAGTCTGTCTTGAAGAGCCGGGGTTCTTATATTATTGATACGTGAAACAACGGTTTGAAGAACAGCAATAAGATCACTGTTACCGATATTTTTTGCAACCATATTTTCACGATGCAAAACACATTGAATAGTAAACAAGGTTCTGTCTTGAATATATATGGATACAAATCCTTTCTTTTTGCCGATCATTGACGGCACACCATCTGTGCAAATGGAAATTATGTTATCCATGCTTATATCATTTTTCCTGTGGAAAGTCGTTTACAACGTTGAACACTTGTTCCCCTGTAGTATTAATGAGAGTTTTCATAAAGAGCAGCTATTCACGTATTTCAGATATCTTGACATAGCGCATAAAAGCAAGAAGTTCAGACTGATTTGCAAAGGTGCTTTCATCAACAGTTAATGAAAATCTGCTGTTTCGCAAGTCTTTAATAAGGATAGATTTGACATCATCTGCCATATCAATAATGCGAGACGAAATAGTATTATTGGATAGAGGTATGCTGTTAATAATAGAATTTGGATTGGAAATATTAACTACTTTATACGCTTCCATGATAGCGGGCTTGATGAGATCCTCAATGGTATCTGGCGACCTTGTTTAACAATCAAAAATGCAATATTGTAAGACGCGGTGAGCCCAGAAACGCTATTGCGTTTGATGAGAAAACTTTTCAGTTTTGACGATGAAGAGCATGCACTGTCACTAATCGCTTGGAAAATTTCTTTGGATTTTTTGGCCAATGAGGTATAGCATTTATTGAGATTTAATGATAATTTGGCAGGTTTCATTGATTCATTCGTCAGTTAGGTTAAGCAAATGAGACACTGTGGTAATAACGGATTATTTTGCTGGCAATAAATCCATATTGAATGTACGACGGATCATATTTTCTACATTTTTTATTGCTTTTACTCATATCAAAATTGAGTATTTAAAAAAGTATTAAAAAGTTATTTATTTAAACAATAATATTTTTCATCATTTTATGGTTGATACAGTTTTATTTCTTAGAGACGAAAACTTGTTAAAAACGTTTTAAATCATTGACTTTTTGAATTCCTGAATTTTTGAGTAACACGTTTTATAAATGTAATTCATAATTTTGCTGTGGACTCCCTTAATCACGTTGTGGATCCCTGGGATTCCACCTGGACCCCGTTGGGAAGCCCTGATTTATTACTAAATATTTGATTTATTATTAATTTATTATTATTTTATCACGTATATTACTAAAAAATTATTTTTTTAAAATAAATTTTAAATACTATTAATATCTTTAATAATGACAATTTTATTTTAATATACTAAAAATTATAATACTAAAAATTTTTTTTAGACGAACAATTATAAAAGTAAAAATGGAATTTTAAATTTTTTATATTTAAAATAGAAATGCTGTTTTGAGAATCGCTGTTTTGAGAAACGTTATTTTTGGAATCGCTGTTTTGGGAATCACTGTTTTGGGGATGACCGTTTGAAGCTGGTAATCTAGTATTTTTAACTTTTCGAAAATAATCTTAGTAACTGTAAGTAGCGTTTATGCCACTTTCATTATTATTACATTCTAAAGTCATAATTTAACACCACAAAATTTATTAATATCAACAATTCACATACTTAAACAAATTTCTTATTAATAAGAAATTATTTCGCCCAAAATTAATTCATTAAATTCTTTCGATTAAATTTTGAAAATTTACGAAAATTAAACCTGAAAAATAATTTTACATTTTTTGCAAAAATTTTACAGAATCTAAACCTTAAAATAATTTTACACTTTTTGCAAAAATTTTACAAAACCTAAACCTTAAAATAATTTTACATTTTTTTACAAAAATTTTACAAAATCTAAACCTTAAAATAATTTTGCATTTTTTTACAAAAAAAATTATAAAATTAAAAATGTAAAATAATTTTACATTCTTACGAAACTTTATCATAAAAACTAATTAATTTAAATTTACAATAAGCCCTTTTATTAAAAAAATTATTTCTAAAAATATTAATCCGTTAATTATTTATTTTAAATTTTATTTAAACTTATTCCACTTATAAAATATATTAATTGTTATTAATGTAAACATATTTTAAATATGTATTGATTTTATCATATTTTTACTTTACATTTTAATTTTCTAATTTAGTTCCTTTAAATTTTCAAAATTAAAAAAATAATAAACAAATTTAGCGAAACTTAAAACTAACCCCTCGTAGTAACACTTAAACATATCAATGACATCCATCGTTAATAAATATTACTCTTTGGATTTCTCACTTAAGAAAGTACCAGTAGTCTAATATAGTCCCATACGTCGGTTCAACTAGTTCTCATTCGAGAGTCATCTTACTTCAGTATTATAGTAGGCGTAGTGAGAATTTGTTAAAACTATTTTCTGAAGAAAAAATTTAGATAATATAAAACTTCGTCATAATTACGAGTACATGATGTTATATTATATGTTATATTATGATGTTATATTTTTTCAATTTTAATTTATTAATTGTTTCCCTGTTAGTCTTACATCCTTTAAGATTCGATTAACATTATATTTACAAGATAAATACATCTAACTGTGCTAAAAGTATTTTTAATGAGTATTTGAATTTATACTTAATTACGTTTTTCGCCATTGAAATTAATTGTAATACATTGAACGCATTACACTTTACGTTGTTCTTATCTATTAAATCTTATCTTTCGCTTTTCCATGACAAAATATTTCGTCATACCAAGTTAACAGGTTAAATAGTAGATTCCCTTCACGTTGGCATGGGAGACGAGAGGGTTATAACACATATGTACCATCAAAGCATGTATGTATATAAGTATTAATCCATTCTGAACCTTTGCTAGGAGAATTGTGAGCTTATATATTTGTATTTAATTTATTTTTGAGTCTTTGCTATAATGAGACTGCAATTTCAATTTAATAACTAAAATTAGTATTTAAATAAATATAAATAATAGATATTCGTAAAACACATATTCCAATAATATTTCAAATAATAAAAAGTCATTGTTGTCGTAGAATTACCCTTAATATTTTTAAAGTTGCGTCACCTAAACCTTTAGTGACTTACAAGTCGAATTATTAAATATTTTGTTTCGTATTTTAATATCTGTGCAAGTCATTTTCCTTAATGAAAACATTTTTTTATATTTTTACAATCAATGAAGGCATATGCAGTGGCGGAGCGTAGGGGGGGTCGGGATTGGGGGCGGTCCGCCCGGGCGGCACGACTGTTGGGGGTGGCATTTGTGAATGGGATAAATATTACGCATAAAATAAAACGAAGAAAAATTTAAACAGAAATGCTGGCCATAACAGAATGTTAAAATTAACTAATTTAATGAAAACTGCCAATGGGCTGGAAGATTTGTCTCTTACCAGATATGCAAAAATTCTTTACCGTTACAGGACAATGTTTTGATTTTTGTATTTCAGTTAAATACTTCCGGTTATTAGATTTTATTTAACTTATTTCTTATTTTGTTAGTCTGTTTGTTTGTCTAACCAAAAAAAATAGTTTTTTCGTGATCTACGGAACGGAGAGAAAAGTATGAGAACATGGATGGTGTATTTTTCTTCAAAGGAGGCCCTGTTCTGCTTTTGCTGCAGACTGTTTTCAGTTTGGCTGTCTAGTTTTTCTGCTGAAGAAGGCTTTAAGAACTGGTGAAAATTAAATCCTGAAGTTCATGAACACGAAGTTAGAGCATCACATGCCCATGCATTCCTCAAGTGTAAGGAGCTATAGATCCGGCTCGCTGAAGGAAAGGCAATAAACAAAGTAGATGAAGAATTAATTGGGAAGGAGACTAAGAAATGGCGAGAAATTCTAACTAGATTACTTGATATCATCAGATTGCTCTCCTCGGAAAACCTGGCACGAAGGGGCCATCGAGAAGACATCCACGAAGACGGAGACCAGGAAAATAGAGGGAATTTTTGGAATTGGTTCATTTGTTTTCCAAGTATGACCCTGTGCTCCGTGAACATTTGGTAAAAGTTAAATTGGGAAAGAATATCGTCACCTCCTATTTGTCACCAGAGGTTCAAAATGAATTTGTGAGCATTTTAGCAATGCAGGTGAGAAAGAAAATCATAGCATAGGTCAAGAAGAGCAAGTATTTTTGCATAACCTTTGATAGTACTCCAGATATATCTCACAAGGACCAGTTAAGCGAGGTTTTACGCTACGTAAACATAGATGGAATGAAGTGAAAGTGGAGGAGTTGTTTGTCCGATTCATCAAGACAAAGGGAAAGAGCTCAAAGAAAATTTCTGAACTGATATTGAGAGAACTGGAAAACGACGAGATTCAGATTTATGATTTTCGTGGTCAGACATATGACAATGCTGCTGTTATGTCTGCCCATCGATCTGGTGTCCAGAAGCGCATCTCGGAAATTAACCCGAAAGCTCTATTTGTGCCATGCTCAAATCACTCCCTGAATTTGGCTTGCATACATGCAGCTTCCGTTGTGGTTCTATCTGTTACATGTTTTGGCACATTGGACCGGTTGTTCTCTTTTCCGCATCTACGTATCGCTGAGATATCCTGATTCATGAGACTGTTCTAAATATCAAGCGGGTTGTGGTAACCAGATGGAACACTCGAGCTGATGCTGTAAATGTGTTGGTGAAAAAATTATCACAAGTCGTGACTGCTCTGGAGAAGCTGACCAAAGAAGGAGAAAATTTAACGAAAAGATCAGATGCATCTTTAATTCTATCATCATTATTGTCATTAACGTTTCTATCGCTTCTGAACCTTTGGAATTTTATTCTACCAAAGATCAATGATGCCCAGAAGTATCATTAAACAGAAGGGCTCGATCTGCATCAAAGTTCTGTCAAGCTCATATCACTGAGAGATGATATTTTTCAGAATAGAGAAAAGATAGTGGACAGTGGAATGGACGAATCTAAGAAGCTTTGCTTTGAAATGGGGATAAGCACGGATCGTCTAATTCGCAAAAAGAAACGAATGGATGGCGAGAGATCGACTAATGTAGTGATGACATTTGATGCTGAGTTGAGACGGGAAATGCTGTCTGTCATAGACAGATTAATAGACGAAATATATTCAAGATTTCAACAAGTTCATGATCTTGCAAACAGATATGCTGTTATTGCATCATCGAATCTCTGTTGATAATTATGATTGCCAGCTTGGTTAAATAGAAGAGGAGGTGGAGAATGAGGAATTCTTGGGCTAAAAAGGAGGCTGCAGTATTTTGTCCGAGCTTCAGGAAACAACAGAATCGACGGACCTTTAGAACTTTGGAACTTCATAGAGATATTACATTAGAGACTCTGTCCCTAATATTGGGATTTTGCTGCGTATCTTTCTTATCCTGGTTATTAACGTTGCCAGCTGCGACCGCTCGTTTTCCAAATTAAAGCTCATTAAGAACTATCTCCGATCTACAATGAGCCAATCAAGGCTTACAGACTTGGCAGTCCTCTCCATTGAGAGNGAGCTTGCTGCTGAACTGAATTTTGATAGTGTTATCAATAAATTTGCAGAAATGAAAATGCGAAAAGTTCGCTTGTAAATTGTAAATAAAATTATAAATTTTGAAATGACTTCGTTACTTGGTAATTTTTAGTATAAGGATAAGAGTATTGAAAGAAAAAATGAAATTAAAGTAAGGATTTTGAGACTATTTAATTTTTAGTAAAAACAGTAATTGAGGGTTCCGAATAATTGGTTAGGGTTAAGGTGGCGGCAAATCCTAGACCGCCCAGTGCGCCAATAACAGTTGCTACGTCACTGGGCACATGACAATTCTGATATTATTCAATAATATATACTAAGTATGTAATTTTATTATTTACATATTATGAACTTTGAATTTTAATTATACATTTAATTATACATTGTACTATTTATTATAATCAGATGTTTTGCGGGTAGCACAGTGAAAGTGTAAAATAAATACTGTTTCCCTAAGGGTTGTTTTCCATTGACTTTCTAGTCCTCTAATTTCTCTCATTGATGAATTACTAATCCAAAGTCACTTTAGCAAGATCGCTGAGCCTCAGTACTACAAACTCATCCGATCCCGGTTGAACATAAGCCTAAGGGTCTGACAATGACTTCCTGATGTGATTCGAATAGCTTTGATAATACAGTCATAACTTCTGTCACCATTTGTATCGCTAATACAGTTAGCCATTGGCAAATGAAAAATGAAACTTTCATTCAAGTAATTATTATCTTTTGTAATAGAATCAGGATTGAAATATTTCAAAAACCAAATATTCCAACGGTGAAAAATTCTCCAAAAAGGCAAATTTATTAATCATATTATCGTAATGTGATAGTGACTTCTCTCTGAAGAACGCATCTTTAGATGATGATTCTTGCTTGTTTAATCAAAATAATCCTCAATACGTAATGAAACTCTCTCCGACTAAAAATTCCCATTTGGTCAAATAACCCAAATCCTTAAAACCACTCACTCATCCCGAGTTTGGATACCTTGTCGGATTTATCTGATAATCCTGAATCTGGTGAAAATTGAAATTCTCAAGATGGGTTTTAGAATATATGTCGATCATTGTTCAAATTATCCTTCGTCAATTTTGAAGCATCGGGCGCTTTTCCTCGAGAAATTTCCTTTTGAACTTATTGAAATATATCTGAAACCGGTTTATTCAGACAAAATATTTTGTTAAATCTCGGTTAGTGTAAACCATACCGATCTCGGTATTCGATCTGTGTTTATTTTGGACAATAATTATAGTTCTGAGATTATTTTTATTTCCAAAGCTTTCCTTGCTTCATCGATATCTCTGTCCACGATTCTACTTCCGGTAGATTTTTAGATCTTCATATTCGAAGGAGGAATTTGAAGAGAGAACGACCTCGTCATAATCATCGAATTCATAAAGGTCCCAAAGTCAAGCATTTTCCTGTAAGCGATATCATTCTGCATAGAGCAAGTCACATTTTACTGAATCCGAACCCTTTTTTATTTTCAACAGAACTGTAAAAGTTGTCGAAAATGAAATCTTTTTCTTTTAATGTCATAACTGAAAGATAGCCTTTTGGACTTATTAGAACTGGGAAATTATTATTGGAGATTTTCAATTTAATCAGATACATTGTAAATCCAGAAAAAAGTCAAGTACGAGATTTATTTTCATTTTTAAATTGGCGGCTGCAACAGTAAACTCATTTAACCCTGAAATTGAATAACATTATCAGCATAAAAAGAATAACAAATTCAATAAAACATTTAACCAAATTATTTAAAAGTATCTTATGATTTTACGATTATTCTGAGGACATATTTAGGAAGAGAGTCTTCTACAACTATCAGAGCCATACGAAATTCGATCAATGCTCTGATTTTTGTCGGAATGTTTAAAATTTTCCACATATTCTATTAAGAACACCAATATGACTTAATATTTTTATTATAGGGTTGCATAAGTTTTGTCGCACACATATATCGATGTTAACGGCAGATATCCTTGCATCACATAAATATTTCTTATATATTTGCAATCCCTAATAAAATGTGTTTTAGATTAAATAGCATTTGCGATCTACTTATGTCCAATAATTTTTATTTTCTGTTCTCAATTAATTTTTGTTTTAATAAAGTAATAGCATTTTCGTAAATTTCGCACATTTTCATCATCCTGGAGGGTTTTAATCGCTCTGATATTCGTAAATTAATTTACTATTGCTGAAAAAGAGATTTAACACCCTCACAGATGACTGACGAAATTAACACGACCCTTGGAGTTGGAACAGTCTCAAAGAGAACATGTGAAGGGTGGATTTCCAATTTTCGTGAAAACAACTTTAACACAGACGATCAAGTTCGCGAAGGGCGGCCCTCTCTTGACATAGACGAGAAGATAATCGAGTTTCTGACTGAAGACAAACGTGCAACAACGAGGAACATTGCTGAGGGAATTGATCAGGATAAAACCATGGTGTGCCGGCACTTGAATGCAATTGGATACCGATACCTGGAAAATTGCTGGGTGCCACATGCTATGACGCAACATAACAAGAATAATCGCAAAAGAATTTGTCAACAGCTATTGGATAGTTATCACCGGAATGATTTTCTGTCCCAAATCATCACCTGCGATGAAATATGGGTGTAATGGGACAACGAAGGTGCTTTCAACAATAGATCATGGAGATAATCGGATGAAAACCCACTTGCAATACCGGCACGAAGACTGACAAACCGAAAGCATCTCGCCCCCGTCTTTTGGGATAGTAAAGGACTGTTCTTCTTAGATGTCTTACCTCCAAATGCTACAATCAATGCGGATGTCTACTGTACTCAGATGGATCGTCTCATTATCGCCGGTCAGCAGAGGTGCAGACGGTTTCTCCATGGAGGAAACCACAATGTTCATTATCTCCACGATAATGCTCGTCCGCATACGGCTGCTAAGACCAAGGACAAGCTGAATGCGCTTGGATTCACCGTACTACCGCATCCACCATACTCGCCCGATCTCTCATCATCTGACTACTATCTATTCTCTCCAAGAAATGTTCACTTAGAGAAAAGAATTATGCCGGTATCAACGATATCAACGAAGATCTTCTACATTTGTTTGACAAGAAACCTTGTGATTTTCTCCAAAACTGGGATACGCAGCCTCCCTGGACGTTTATTGAGATATATTGAGCACAATGACGACTACTCTTCGCATTTGCATGACGTGGACGATTGATAAAATATTTTATATTTTATTGTATTTGGTGTTTTTTTTGCGACAAAACTTATGAGGCAACCCTATATTACAAGTTTGATTGTCCTCAAGACAATCTTTGCAAAGCTTTCTTAAGATTGCATCCGTCTAATTAATTAATGACTTTAATCTTATTATCTGATCAAATGGGGAATTAAATAAATTGTTAACATTTATTCCAAATTTTAAAAGTTAAAATAATTATTAATTATTTAAAAAATATTAATTTTATTTATTTATTTAAAAATTGTAATTACAATTAATCAACTTATTTAAAATTTTAAAATAATTTTAAATTAGAAATAAATTCAAACAATACATATTTTCAGGTTATTAAGAGCATTTAAACAAGTCTCATTTGAATGTTTATTACAATCACATTTGTAGTCATTATGACTCTTCGAAAGTCTTTCATCGTTTGTCATCCTTCTAATTGGTTTTCTTATTTCTGTTTTTAATCATTACTATTCGAACAATTTTTCTAAATTATTTTTAAAAATATTAATTAAAAAATAATAAGTTTTACCATTTCTCAATAAATCCCAAAATAATAAAAAATGTCATCAAATTATTAAAAATGCATTTAATTCAAATTTTACTAAAAATTATTAAACTTAATATTAATTGTGAAATTACAAATATGAATTTATCAAATGATTATTTTAATTATGTTCGATTAGTCAATCACTTTAAATTTAAATAAAAAATACCAATTTTCATCTGGGTGGGAGAATCACCATTCTAAATTGAACATACTTAAATCAACATACAGTATCCATACATTTACACATTCAAACAATTTAAAATATTCCTCACACAGGTAATAAGAATTCAAAGGAGAGACACAATTCCAAATCAACACACAACATTCAAACACAAAACATCAAACATTCCGAAAATTCCTCACATATTCCACCATCTATTCTTGAAAATTCTTAAAAAAAAGTCTAACAAAATTCAGTATTATTATGAGTTTCTAATTTAATTCGAGTCAGACTTTTGTCAATATCTTTCTAAAACTCTTTCATTATCCACACTTTATGATAAACAATTCTAAAGGTACGCCGACTTTACCGCGGACGACTTTACCGCGGATGAATTTACCGCAGGCGACTTTACAGCGGGCGACTTTACCGCAGAAAATTTACAACAAAAATGTCAATAAGTGAACAATGTCATCTAAAATAAGAATAAAAATTTTTAATTATGTTATGATAAAACAATGAATCATACAAAGGTTTTAATTTTAAAACATAAATGGATAGAAAATTTCAGATCGACATTTAATTATTCTTTTTAATATAAAAAATAAACAAACAACATACGAAAAATAAGTAAATTCCAAATTTAAAAAATTCAAAAAACATTCTAGAACAAATGAATAACACACCAAAAAAATGTGATGTGTAAATAGAAGAAAGATACAAAAACAATAAACTGATAAATTAAAATAATGTAATAGTAAATATATACTTTAATCCAAAAGGTTTAAATTATGAGCAACGCCTCTAAGATAATCCAATATTGGTAAATTGTTGTATTGCTCAACGACACGTTCAATCCTCTCACTTACTTTTGCATAAATTTGCGATGAGAATTGTGGGAATTCTTCACCTGCTCTAATGCGCTGCAAAATTAGTTCAACAAAATCTTGTTCAGTACGAAATTGATTTATCAAACTATAAACAGTTGGGTGATTGCAAGCAATGGATTTTGAAACGCACGATGCCAACCTTCTATTGCATTGTTTGTGCGTGGTAGATGAGAAATAACGCGGTCATATACATTCCAACACTGAATTGAATATCGAGGACGTAATCTTCGTTCTCCACGANCACGGCCAATATATGTATCCTCAAAATATGCAAAGACATCATCCAGTTCTGGATAATCATTAGAAAGATCAAGTAAAGTCAAAAAGGCAGTGATAACATCATCCACAGGAACAAACGCTAAAGAGATCAGTGATTTCAGAATGGTTCTAATTTTATCATTGTTTAAATAGAGATACGGAAGATTTGATGTTTCTTTTATTTTTTTCCAAATTGATTGCTTCAGATGAAAAAAAACAGCCTTTAATAGTAGCATTACAAAATACAGTAGAAACAGCATTCATTGCTCCTTTTTCGAAATCCATCATAATAGTTTGTGGATTTAAATTTGGTTGTTGTCTTAAAAGCTCTTCAAACATACGAGTATAATTTAATTGAGTTTTATTGGTTATCAATGCATAAACAAGAGGGAATACTTTGTTTGATTTTAAAGCATGTATAGTATAAACTTGGTAAAA
>MQRK01214036.1:2936-14770 GCA_001938485.1 Girardia tigrina | reverse complement strand
CGCGACCGTTGCCATGGTAACCCCGCGGGGTAACTGGTTACGTAACCATGGCAACCACGGTAACTAAGGACTACCCCCCCCCGGGGGGGGTGAGGGAGAACCCGCATTTTTCCCCTACTGAGTTTTAATGTTTCCTTGGCTTCGCCTAAAGTAATGTTGTTTGACCTTGTCATGATGTAGAAGAAAATGCTTTTGATTTTTCAAAGTCAGTATTTTCTTTCAGGTCCTGCATCCATTCAATCAAGCTGGACGAAAAAACATTAAGCGTTGATAATTCCTTTTTCTGGAATTGAACAATTGATTTTTTTGTCTGAATTATTAAAATATATCTCTTTTGTTAAAATATATATCAAAAGTAACAATTCTGATGATAAAAAGGACATCACACAATTTTTGCAGTAATTGTTGATAAGTATCTATATATCACTGAGACTCAATTTTATTCAATTCAAAAGACACCTTTCGGCAGCGATTTTTGACTTTTCCAAGATTGTTAAGATGTCTCAATATTAATTTTTAAATTTAGTATGGAGGGCAATCTACAAGTGCCGGTTGAGGGATTTGTCTCGATTGCTTCACGGATTGCTTCAGAATTTATAATTAAATAAATTTCTAATTTTTTCAAGATGTTTTTAAAGTTAAAAAAACCTAATAGATAATTGATTATAAATTTTAATATATATTATTCAGAATTTTTGAAAAGTATGAAACATATACCTATAAAATATTTCTATTTAGTAAAAATCAATTGAATAAAAAGACATAAAAAATCGGAATAAAACCATTGGTTTACTCTTTTAATAAAAGTATAGCGAAATTAAAAACAAAATTCATCAAATGAAAAATATATTTAGAGACAATATTTGGACGGATCTACCGTCATCTACAGGTTTTTAATTAGCAATTTAATTCACGTGTACATAAATCCAAAAATAATTATTGTGTAATCGATTGCATGAAATCATGCTAATCAAAAATTCTCAATAAGCTGGTTGAGACTGCCGATTGAACATTGATTTTCGAGAAATGCGACCTAATTAACACTGTTTTACAAGACACTCTCTCCCAATAACTTTCGAAATGCTTACACAGAATTTTGAAGTTATCAATATTAACATCACATTTACATTTTTGCCTATGTTCTGCCATATTACTGTTACTCTCTTTTCGACTTTGGTATTAAATTCATTTACAGAGATGACGGGCAGTCTCTCCAGTGATTGTGGCATCGCACCCATTACATTTATATTCATAATCAATATCAGAACAGAGTGTTAAAGGTGTTATAGATTTATTACTGAACATGTTTTGAATTTTATGAAAATACGCCTTTAACACTTTATTCTGATATTTTTTTTAAAGAGGACCATTTTTATTAGGGCAATATTCATTATTCATACAAAAGTAGTGCTGATGGGACAGTTGAATAAACAGAAGTACAACCTGTTTAAATGTCCAAGTTATTCACCTGATTTTGCTATTTCTGGTTCAAATCTCTGCTTATGACTGATAACGTAGAAAAATCAAACATACTTCAAAAAACCTGATTTATTTTCTAGTAAGTTTTCTTGTCCATTGTACATTTTTCTAAGCACTCTCGAACAGGGGCACTTGGTCTGAATGGCTCTCTTATTTCTGGACAAGTGCAGTATGGAGGGAAAAAAATTATTTATTACAAATTTTATATTTTTAACTTATTCTTTGGAGGCGAAAGAAAGACACACTAAATCACAAAAAGACTTTAATCTTCATTTTGAAGAACATAATAAATTCATATATCTTAATTCATACTCCTTAAATATAGGTGCAAAAATGAGAGATAAAGTGTTTCCGAACATCCTCTTACTATGCTTAAGTAATTTTATTCTTTCTGTAATAAAATTGAATTATATCTTTGTCATTTGCCAGAAATTCTTTAGCACGCAAATCCGTTATTTGTATAATAACAACAGTATTCCCAATCTCTAGAACCTATCCCCACCGGCAATATGGCGCGGGGTATTTACATTTATTGAACCTACTTACCGTCATAAGTCTTTTATATTGCAGTTCTTCCATTTTGACATGACTTTGAAAAGTTTCCCGTGACTCTTTTCTCTAAAGTGTCAACGATTTTGTCAGTTACATCCGGTTTTCTTTCAAAAAAGACATTTTGTTTTAACGAATTATCAAGAAAAACGTCATTTGGTAATAATTTTCTCTTTTGTTTTAAAATTCAACTTAGAAAAAGATTACGATAAATGTTCTTTTTTTCTTTTATAACTAAATTTAAAGAAATTAAATAAAATAAACTGTTTGCTCATTCAGTTTGTTTACCAAAGATTTACAATTATATATTTTCTCAAGAAGAATAAACCGATTGTTTGACTGAAGATTGTTTTGTTTGTTTTAATCATTAGTTGCATTTTTTAGTTTCTTGTCCTGGTTATAAAATATCTGACTGATGGAAAATGGAAGAGAAAGTTTGTTGATTCTCTCTTGTTCAAACGTATTTTATATAAAAACTTAAAAATTGTACGACTTCCTTTCTTCCATTAGAGTATTTTCGTTTCTTTTTGTTTGATCTTTTTTATTTCTTGAAGCTATTAAAAACAAAATAAGTTGTTTTGCTCGTTTTGCTTTTAGAAAATTGTTACATTAACTTTGAATTTGATTGAGAATTTATAAATTAATATGAAGAAAAATTATTAAAATATACACAAATTTATATTTATTCCTTCGTGTATTTTAACCGAAAATAATTTTTATTTGTTTTAATAAAAATAATAACGATAAATGTTTGAAAAAAATAAAATAAAATAATAAAAGATAAATTTGTAGTTTTATAATAAATCCCTTCATGATTGTCACAAAATAACATCATAAATCGCTTTTATCCTTCTTCTCTATTCTTGTTGTCTCTTCTTTGTGAATTCTTTTCTCTTTTGATAAAGTTTGTCAAATTATTTTTTTATTTATCATTTTTTATTTATAGTTTTAAACTCTCTTTTGTAAATATTAACACTTCTTGGACAAAATATGCATTTTCAGATGTTTCGAAGGATGTATTTTTCTTCTGATGCTCCTTTTACAAGAAACTTTAGGAACTAGAGACCTTTGTGTTTTTCGAAAATGGGAGTGAAAATTTATTTTTATTTGACTTTTTGTACTACAAAACTCTTTAACAAAGGTAAGTTGAAAGATATACTAAAGAAATGCTAATTAGAATTGTATGTCACATGTAACAAGAGTACGAGCTCAAATGATGCTTTAATGCGATTAAATTATTAATATAATTTTTATTAATTTAATGTATTTTCATAAAGCTTCAATTTTAATTAGGAATTCCAACTGCCTTTTATTTTAAAGGATAATTATTTAATTCATATATTCAGTTCTTGTCCTTTATGTATTTAGTGAGGACATCAAATGTCCTTCCTTTCTAACATAATATCATCAACACAATTGACGAGGATGCGCATATTCTAAAATATTACATTAAATATCAAAAACAGTTCAAGATAAAATACACAAAAAAGAGTTTCCATTCGAACGATAATTTCACTGAAAAGCCCTTAAATTAAAGGGACCTCTTCGATAATCCTATCAAAAAATAACTGCAATAGTCCTCTCCGCAGTTGTAGTTGACTCTTGACTGATTTGACTTGCGAATATATTAGCTGGTTAACAGATTTTCTGTATAACTAATGAGAAATTGACTTTCTATACAAGGTTCAACGATTCCCTTTTTATCATACGTCCTTTGAGTTTAGTTTTCATTTAACTGTCGACCGAAAATGAACTAGTAAATCAAAAATTTTAATTAAAAAAACAATAAAAATCAGATAAACTACTTCTAATTTATAAATAGATATATATATATATATATATATATATATATATATAGAGAGAGAGAGAGAGAGAGAGAAAGTGAGTTAATAAAAAGAATGGAAAAAAGTGATTAACTAGAAACATTTTTACAGTTTTGATGCATTTGAGACATATTCTTTGTATCTTAGTGTAGTTGTTTCTTTCTTCGTCAATTGTTAATACAAGTTGTTTAAACCAATACTAGTTTCTATTTTATTATTTATAGTCTCAAACTGCTTCACAGGTTCAATAGTTATAGAAAACCTATATATGTATATACATATACATATAGATATACATTTGTGTAAATTAATCTGAACACTGTTAATTTGTTTCTCATTTGTTTAAATGAATGTCTATTGGTACCAATACTTTATTTTAAAGTTCAGAATAAGTATGTTTTATAAGTACTTGTTATGTTTAACACAATCAATGGTTTAATTGATCTATTTTTGATTGTTTGAATTCTAAATATTTATTTGTATTTTTGTTTATTTTAGCTTAAGTTGTAGATAGGTATTTAAAGTTATGGATATACCATTGGTAAATTCTAGTACAGTTATCACAATATCTAAGAATACAAGTATTAGTCAACAACAGATTTGAAGGTTGTTGTTTGTCAGTTTGTCCGTAGAACAAAGGGAAAGTCACTTTCTCCTGCTCACATCCAGTAGTCAGTAAAATTTCCTGCAAAGCTAATGTTTTGTGGTTGCTTCTCATTTCCTGGCTCTGGATCATTAGTTCATGTCCACGGGACAATGAACAGTCTAACATATATCAAAGTTTTGTATGATGCATTGATTCCAAAGTTGTTGAGAATACAAGTGCAAATCCAGTTTTCAGCAAGACCTTACCCTATGCCATTCATCTAAGATGGTGAGTAATTTTTGGTTGACAATTGAGTTGATTTTTTAGATTGGCCCGCCAAAGCAGTTTTTGATGTCCGGAACAATGATCCAAAAATCAAAGTTAGTGGAATCAATACAACAGCGCATCAAATTACTCTTGAAAGCCAGAGGAGCACACAGTCATACTAACATTTACTCAACATTTTTATTTTGTTTCTATGTTATAAATATATCTAAATTTTTAATTAAATAGAACATAGTTAAGATTAATTTGCACAAGGGTGTACACATATTGTAAATAAATATATTTATTTCCTTAAAAACATAAAAAAATTGAATTGATTAAAAATATATATATATATATATATATATATATTAATCAATTATTTGTATTATTTCCTAACCAAAATTAATCCATCTGAATTTGTTTGCCAGACATAATGTATCTCAAAACAATAATGAACCGAAAAATTGAAGATTAAACCAAACGAATCAAGTGCTAAACCAATTTTGAAGATGTAAAAAAACAAGGCATGTTCAATTTACATAGAACTCGTTGTAGATAATGTCATATTGGTTGAGTCGCCTTGTACAAATGATTTCATCATTTCGTTCGGATTTTTCCTACTATGCAATGATGTGCAACATCCATAAATACAGAAACAAAATCAAGGTCGTCATTTGCAAAAGGGAAATACTTTGTGATTAAAGAGATTCGATTATTAGCGTGTTTTCAAAGCCGACATTTAGTAAAAATATTGCTCCCCAAATCGACAATTGGTATCCGAGAGTTAATTGAACTATTTATTGAAGAGACATTTCTTTTGAGATCAGAAACAAATTCTTTCTTATTAATGAAGAAAATTTTTTCATCATGTGTATTTTTATAAAATATTCTTTAATAAAATATTCTTTGTGCATTCTTTAACAATTATAACAGTATGGATTGGGGCATGATCATCTTGAAAGATGAGAATACCCTCGGAAAACAGTTCAGAAATATATTTTAGAATAAATTACAACGATCGACAAACACTTTAAAAGGTATATTAAAATAAAATGATCAGGAGGTCAGAAGATGAGCTTTTTAAATTATTTTTATAGATAAAATGAAATGGATATATTATTTATATTTTAATACTTTTAATCATTATTTTTAATGATTTTTAAAGACTTAGAGATGTTTTTTTATTCATAAATATATTATTTTCTTAAGAAATAATCTCAGTTTTCTTTTTTGAGTCTTTTGTTTGTAAAGAAATAATATATGTAAAAAGGAAATAGGTTTCAAAGAGGGATTAATTTCCTCATAAGTTTTGATCGTACTACTTAAACAAAAGAAATTATCTGACTTATAAATCTTACTGAAATAACTGTTTTTCTTTAGTTCTTTTCTTTAGATTCAAAATATTTTTAAATTTAATTTATGGATTGTTGACCGGAATGACCTCGGTGATTATTACATATCCATTGGACTTCGCCAGAGCTAAAATCGCGGTTAATAATGTTAATACCCAGACCATGGTATCAATGAATTCGATATTGCTTCAAATCGCGTCGTGACGATAAGTCTAAATAATCTGATCAGGAGTATCATCGGCGGAGGTGGCAGCGAAACCGAAGAGATTAGATCGTTCACTAATGTAACAATCAAGATCGATATGAGTAATGGTGAGATAAAAATAGTCATGCCCCACCGACGATACAGTGCCGAAGCAACCTAACTGCTAACGCTTTGCTAATACCATATCAGTACTATTATTTTATTTCATAGTAATTTTATTTGACATTTCAAGAACATAAGAGTTGGAGATTTTGATAATTTTTGTTTAAATAACAATTTGTGGTAAAAAAGAAAATTAAAAAATAAAGAGTGATTCATCAGAACTTTTTAAAACAAGGATACCTGAAAAGAATATAGGAAAATAAATAAATAATAATTAATATTGGAATCATGCATAAAGGAGGTTGTGCGGTAATACAAAAAGTAAAACAGAAATGTGATAAATTAAAAAGATTTTATTTAATATTTAATATGTGTTTTAAAATTATTTATTTAATTAGAGTTTTGCGTTAAATGTCAACAAAAAAATAATATAAAATATTTTTGAACATTTAACATTTTTATTTCAAATAAATATATAAAAATAATATTATATAAAATATTTATTAAGATATTTCATTCCAAAAAAAATTTTATCCATTTGAATTATTTTTTAATAAATAGAACTCAAAGAACATTTAAGAGAACGTTTTTTCTGTTATTTTATATCTTCGAAAATAATAATCAATTTTAAAACAGAGATTTCTGTTTTAAGAAAAAAAATTAAATTTGGCAACAAATTATGCATAAAAAATACGACAGATTTTTTTTGAAAAAAAATAACATAATGTTTTTTGTAAAAATAATAAAATAATATTTATAATTATTTTTTATTTTACTTTTATTTGATAATGAAAAATATTTTGAATATATTTTTCAGATTAACTCAGGAATTATTAAAAAAAAATAATATAAAGAAAATTAGAAGAAAAAAATTAAAGATCTTTTATAGAAATTTATTGAAATGTAAATTTGAATCTTTTAATTAATTCTTAAATCCCAAGACAACCTTTCCTTTGTTCCTTTAAGTAATATTATTTTAATAAATAATCTCTTTTTGGGATTTCATGAATTATAAATCTTTGGGTAATACTTTGAATATAAATGTTTTATTAAAATTTACAGTCTGATTTCTTTCGCCAAAACATTCAATCCCATTTTTATAAATATATAAAATTTACTTAAGATGTTACACAAAATGGGAAGTAATTCTTCCATTCTTTTGACTACTTATCCAGATAAATAAAAATAATTATTATTATATTAATATGTATTATTATTTATAAAATCATTCAATTTCGAATAATATTTAAATAAAATTCGGGACATGTTCCTTCAACTTATGTAATAAGATTTATTTTACATCTTATATTTATTTACTTCGAAAATGTTATTAAAATCTCATTTGAATATTATTTTAGGATAAAATATACTGCAGCGAAAATGTTAAAATTGACCGAATATTTTAAGATATTGCAGTTGGACGATTTATTGTTGATTATTATTAGAGGCTGTTCATAAATTATGTCACACTTTTAGGGGAGGGGGTCTAGAAGATTGTGACAGGGAGGAGGGGTTATGATAATTTGTGATGTCACAAAGATTTTCTAAGATAAAAATCAATGGTATCAAATCCTAAAATATTTAAGTAATTAATGATAAAATTTGAGTATGAGTTTTTCCTAATTTAATTTTTTATTATTTTTGACTAAATTAGTGTATTGAGTGTATATTATATCAGGCATTTTCCAGTCAGAATATTCCTTATAGTACATATTACCCTTTTATCAGCCAAATTGTTTCAAGTTGAGACTGTGTGGACTGTATTTTATATTGCGCTTCTTTAGAAATGTAAAAAATTCACCGTCAGAGCATCCATAATCGTATTATCAATACTAAAAAAGGTAAAAAAAAGTAATAGCAAAGTGATAGAAAGAAATCTTGATTGAAATTGATGAAGATGTCGAATGGATAAATGTAGAACATCTCGATGCTCAAGTAATTGAACCTGATCTATGCAGTGTCGATGGAAACATTTATTTCATTAATATTGAAACACACTTGAAAAATATATGGAATTTAGAATAAAAATGATATTTATATACTAAAAAATGTGTATTTTTCTGTACTTTACATGTTAACTGTGCAATACGTTGACATGAGGAATGCAATATGTTGAAATGATGGGTACTTGACGATATCACCTTGGATATGGTCATGTTTTGAATGGTTGATACGATAATGGTTAATAACATAGTATAATATAATAATATCTATAATATAATATTTGCACAAATAATGTGCATATATTTGAAACATTAATTTTTCAGCACTTTTTCGAAAATGTTGATATGGAATCTGACTTTTCATATAGGAGTTACTATGCATGTGTTCAGACAGATTTTTGATCGTAATCTTGATGGTTTTTAATTTGCACACTTGCATATCACTTTTTTTGTAATTTTGATGGTTTTTACATGTTTTCGATGAATTTTAAGGTAACGGTGATGGTTCCTAATGTGTTTTAGATTATTGTCAACGTGATTTTTAAAGTGACGGTGACGGTTTATTGTTTTCGATGATTTTGAAAGTTTTTAGAAGATTTTTATAAATAAATATAAGGTTTTTATATATAGTTTTTAAATATAATATTAAAACATTATTTATCTTGATTACGGTAAGCAAGGTGCTTGTGATTATTGATGAGGTACTTTAGCTGATAATGTAGATGTTATGTATAATATCTATGCATGTTTTAAGTATAATAGGAATTATATACATATAGTTTTTTGCATATATTATAAAAGGTTATTTATCTTGGTTACGGTTGCCAAGGTACTTGTGATTGTTGATGAGATACATTAGACGATGCATTAGGTATTGTTTGATGGTAAATAACATACATGTAACACATGGGTTTCATATATATACGAAAAAATATATTTTTAAGCACTTTTTTGAGAATTTCAGAAATATTCTACAAAATCGATTTTCAGTCTTTTTCGAAAATGTTGATCTCAATATACGTATATATAATCCTATTCAAGAACATGAGCACATTTTTATATTCTGCTTCCTTGTACATTTAAAATCGATGTGCTTTTGTTTAAATTTGCACATTATGTTTTTTATAGGAAAAAGTAATCAATATATGAAAATAATAATTGCAATTTCAGTTAGACAATTAAAATGTGCATCAAACATATGATATTGATTTTTTAACCTAGCACTTTTAAAAAAATTTATGTGTTGATTTTTGCACTTTTGCAAAACTGCCTTTTTTGAAAAACCACCTTTGCACATTTGCACATTAAAAATGTGCGGCCCAATTCGCACTATCGATTAGCAATTTTTTCTACGGTTGCTATGGAAATAGTCATGGTTTTTAGGGATACGGTTACCGTTACTATGGTTTCAGCCACTATGATAAACTGCATCCGTTGCTAATGTAAACGACACCTTGGTAACCGTTGCTTAGGGAACCGAAACCGTTGTATAGGTACCGGAGACCAATCAGGAGCGTTGCTAAGGTGATCGCGACCGTTGATATGGTAACCGTGGCCATTACTGAGGTAAACGTGATCGTTGCAATGGTTACGGGTGACCCCTCGTGGGGGTAGTGGAACCCAATCCCCATTTTCCCCCTACTCGCTTGATAACCTACTTAAAATTGTAAGTAGAAAATTAAATAAAAATTTATATTATACAGTATACAAATATTTATTAATAAATATATTAATAATTATAATAATTCAACTATTTACATTTACAGGTAGATAATAATAATAGAATTATTAATTATAAAATTAAGAAAAAAAATAAATTTTAAAAAACTGAAAATTAAAAATTAAAGAAAAATAAAAAATGATCAACTGAAAAAAAAATTAATATAATAATTAATTAAAAGTAAAAATTTAAAATAATTAAAAAAAACAAACTGAAAAATATATATTAAATAAAAAGGAATAAATAAATAATTATTATTAAATCAAATAATTAATATTTGTCTAAAATGTTAGTTTGTTTGTTGGTTTGTCGAATACGCTATGATCAAAATTTGAAATTGTGGAAGTACTGGAGCGACTTCACGTAAGGACGTGACCAATCGTAATAGCCCGTGGAGGCTGCATTCATTATCTTGAATTTAGTTAATTGAATAAAAAGTAAACGATATCTAAGTATGTTTATTTAAGTAATTTGATTTTAACAACCATTTAATGAAATTTAACATGAACTGTATATTTACAAAATTAGAATATTTACAATTTTTTGGAATTCAAATTATTTTTTTAATTTTTAGAAAAACTAGATATGAAGATATTTTAATTTCAAATATTTCCAATTCTGATTTGATTTTTTATTTGATTTAGAGAATTTCTTGTTTCGAATATTTCCGATTTGGATTTTCGTCGAGTTGTTACTTGTTTGAATACGAAATATTGATTGAGTATAAAAAATACATATAACACAACAGCGCACATCGAGGCGGTTCTATTGGTGCATCGAAAGACATCGGGAAGCCAACGAAATTGACTGAATGTTAAATCAAAACCGAATTTGAAACAATTAATAATAAATTATAACAAATATGATTTAAAAATTAAAATAGAAACTTTCAAAGACGAAAATTCACCATCATATGTAACGGGGCTTTCTAGTATCAATTAAATTAAATAAAAAACTTTCGACGAAAATTTTGAATTTCCTACTGATTTGTTTAAAAGGCGTTGATAATTTGAATTGGGTTGAAATTTGCAAATTTTAAAACTGATAATCAAAATAATTTTACTCGATCTAACGAAATACAAGGAATAAAATGCAGCTTAGTAGATGACGGAGCTGTCGATAAACTTATCTGTTGATTAGTTACACCACGAGCACCTTTCCCGGCCGAATATATTTCGATGGTTTACGACAATTATTCGGTGAATATAATGGTGATTAAGAAACCGGTGAATTTTGGATTGTGAAACGCGCCTGAAAGAGCAATAAAAATAACCATATCCTATTATTAACAAAAGAGTCAAATTTGTTGAGAATCATTCCCTTATTTTCTTATTTTCTGAAAGTTGAAAAAAGATCTTTGGTACAAACAACTCAGATAAGTTTTTGAATAGAGACAATGCAGAGTTAAAATTTGCAACTGTAAGTAAGCATTAATTCAAATTGTTTTATTTTTTATGTAAAATAATTTAACACATTACTAAATACAGCAAATAATCTTCATGACCAGGAGGATGTAAAAGGAGGACATATGCACTCTGAAAATAATCTGAAAAAAATAACTTATACCGAACATTCCGCCAATAAGCCACGACTTTTCTATTTAAAAAAAAGATGAATAAGAATGATGAAAAAATAAGCAAAAATATTATTGTTTTACATTTTTGTTTTCTATAATCTAAAGAAAATGTACTCTTATACAGGGTGCGGCAGCTATTTGAGAACAAAATGACATAAAGTTCAAAAAATGAATATACAACAGAAAAATAACATTTATTACAATTTAAAATTTTACATATATTAACACGTAC
>MQRK01214010.1:27841-40862 GCA_001938485.1 Girardia tigrina | reverse complement strand
ACACTACAACCCATCAATTAACATTCAGAATGGGCAAAGTAAGGTTATTTCAATACTTAAAATTTTTAATTAAAATATTTTTGCCATTATTACCCAATAATACTTTGATAAATAATAATGTTTAATTTATTCGTTACTAGGGATGTGTCGTATTTGATTTTTTTGAAATCCGGCCGGAGCCGGATTTGTGACGAGTTTAAGTAAGTAGCTACTTATGCTACTTAAAGTAAATTTTTAAGAATAGCTGGAAATTGTACCTATTAGAAAAATGAATTGCAAATAAAAAATAACTACTGATAATTATTTTAAATATTTTATTAAAATTTGAAAAAAGAAATATATAAATGCAAACCGAAATGAAAAAAAAATATTTTTTTTTAATTTCTTATTAAATCAGAATTGTACTTCAAAAAATTAGTCTTGAAGCATTTTCTGCAAGGAAATTCATGATTACTCCTGTGATCACTGATTACTTCACCTGCCACACTTAATAATCGTTCAGATGGTACACTAGTCGGAGGTTATCCCAGGTACACTCGAGCTACTTTAGCTAAACTATGAAATCTCTATTATATTTCCACCATTTCAGTGGATCTTCTGTCTGTGAGAACATAATTCTGGCATAATTCTGACTCGATGCCTGCAGATATGTACTGTTGCTCAGTAGGTGTTGACTGGACGATCTCATCAACACAGTTCCAAAGTAAGGAGCTCTCTATTCGTGATTTCTTAGTTGGTGGTTTAAGAGACTTTGTTGATGTCGTGTTAGAGGAGGAAATCAACGTAGAACTTGTTGAATGAACATTCTCAATAGTATTAAAAGACAGCAGTACACTGGCATTTACAGCCGTCATATTGGACAAAATGCAATTTACGATTTTGAAATTCAATTGTTATTCTTTGAAATACAATATTGATTATTGTAAACAAAATTAATCGATGCACTTGAATTGTTTATTTTTTATTAACGTTGACTAAATTTAGGAAATATATACAGTCAAACTCGGTTATCTCGAATCGTGTGGGGCGGAAAAAAACATTCGAGATAGCCGAGTTTGCAGATAATGTGATATATTTTCTTTTACTTTTTTGGTGACAAAATTACCTTCGGGATAGCCGAATATTCGAGATAACCGACTTTGACTGTATGTAGATATATATATGTGTATACCTTATGACTCAAAAGATTGAAGTAAAGTGTAGAGAAAATTAAAAGTCCCAGTAAATTTGAGAAAGAATTGAAAAAATTCTAAAATTGATTTTATTTTTTTCATTTTTTCTAAATTTTGTTTCTTTTTGCATTTTTGTACATTTCTATACCCTTACAAAATCCGGTACAAAACCGGCCAAATTATGGCCGGAGCCGAAGCCGGATTTGTAAAAAGGGCCGAAAACCGGCTCCGGCCGGATTTGAACCAGATTCCGACACATCCCTATTCAAACAATTCAATATTCATATACTAAACATCCGAAAATTGCTGATGATGATGTATGTAAACATCGAAACATGTCCAATAATTATATAAAAAAGCTTTAATGAAATTATATTTTCGAAATACTAAACTTGCGTTCACAAGACTCAATATTATTTATATAAATATATAAATATAAATAGACAGATGTTACGTAATCAACACATATTGAGGTTTTGTGACTTAAATACATTTTCAATAAATTTTCTAAATGATTTTTCCTGGGATGCTTGTAATATTTTATACACCACTATACTTTTATTTTTGCCGTCCGAACGGAAATATACACCAAAATGATTATTTTTATTAAAATACTGTTCTATCTGTTTTCTGTTTTAATCTATTCATTTTTTTGCTGAAATAATATTTTAGAAATAATACTAAATAATATTCCAAAATATCAAACAATATTCCAATATTATAAAATAACATTTTATACAGAATATTTTCCAATTCAAAGTTAAAATTGTCATTTAATTTTTAAATTTTTCAGTTTGATTTTAATTCAAAACAATTTTTAATACTATTTAAATTTCGATCAGCGAACCAAAAAATAATTACCGCCTCATAATAATATTGCAATAAATTTTCTATTTATTTTTATTTTTTTTAATGTTAAATAAATTAATACTAAATTTTTTTTAAAAAAATAGTAAAAAATTGAATAAAAATTAAAAATATTTTCCAATATTATTATTATGAAAATAATTCCAAAACAGAGAATAAAATTACATTTTTATACGATTTTTTATTATTGAAAAATATTTTTCACTTTGTAAAATATTTTCTTAGAAACAAAATATCGATATTCTGGGTACGACTGTTATACTGCCCCCCACATTATGTAATCTGTGAAGAATTATAAATTATTTCCCCCATTCTTTAATTTCTTTAAGATTCATTATTTAATTACTTTATTTAATAAATTAATAATAATTAATTTAATTCATTGAATAAATAAATTTTAATTAATTTTTTTTAGTAATTTAATAATCAATTTATTCTTTAAGATTAATTATTTATTTAATTACTTTATTTAATAAATTAATAATAATTAATTTAATTTATTTTAATTAATTAATTCATTGAATAAATAAATTTAAATTAATTAATTATTTATTTTTTTATTAAATTAATTTAATAATTAATTTATTCTTTAAGATTAATTATTAATTTAATTACTTTATTGAATAAATTAATAATAATTAATTTAATTAATTTTAATTAATTAATTTAATTCATTGAATAAATAAATTAGTGAATCAATAAATCAATTATTACATAAATGAATAAAATGTAAATAAAGTAAAGAATAAATTAATTATTGAATGAATAAATTATTTAATTTATCATTTATTTTATTAAATAAATTATTAAATTTGATTTGATTGAATTTCAATCAATTAATAATTAATTATTTCATTTTTTATTAATTAATTAACAATTTTATTCTTCCATTCCACCAGTTATTCCTCTAATTCGAAACGAAATTATACAATCTATATAGATTACATAATATATGGGGGCAGTATAACATTCGTTCCATTTTTTTGCGATTTCCCGACATTTTCGGCTTATTTATACGTCAATTTAAACTCTTTTTTGAAAAATTTTCAATCAATAATATTAATTTAATTATTAAATTTGACGTTTTGTCGTGATACTCTTTTTCTTTACTTAAAACAAGTCCTTTCCAATAGATTGACAGAAAACGCCTTCGTTTAAATTCGTCAGAATTCACTTCGTTATTTGTAAATTTAAACTTATCGATTTTAACTCAATCTGTTGAAAATGACATATTTTAAGTAAACTAAAAGTTTGATTAATGTTTAAATGTCGACTTTCAAATTGAAAGGAAATGTTAGTTATTGATCGATACATGGAGAAACAGAAGTTTAGCTCAAGAAAAAAGATAATTTAATGATTTTTTTTGTAGTAAAAGTTCGAAAAAAAACAATTTATACTCTTAATTAAATCTCCTCGTTGAAATGTTTGCGTGGCGCAGTTGGCTGAGGCCGGCAATTCGTGTGATGCGCAAGTCGCCTGGCACAGATTTTAAAAGATTTTTAGCTAAAATGTCTCAATTCAGCTTACAGGAATTCTCAATTGGTAAATGTCGCGAATGAGCGCGCCAGATGTGCAGAACAAACAAATTTCTAATTTCGTATTCCACACTCGATTCACAGAACCGATCACCACGTCACCAATTCTAAGATCCTAGGAAAATTCAAATTGTTTTTTTTCGTTGTAAGTTTTTTTTCACTCAAAACCTCATAAAATTTATGGATTTTCATTCGATTGGAAATTTGCATAAAATATTCAAAAGGATATGTATCATCGGGCGAACGATTAACCGTGTCCGTGTGATTGATTGTTTGTTCCAAAATCGATACGAGATGTTTTTTCGGGTTTGCAAATATTGTATTGAAGTTGGTCATAATTGTTGAATTTTTGAAATCATAAATAACCACTTAATCAATTTGAATATTTAAACAAGAATAATTTATTTAGTTCTGTTGATTTGGAAATAATTAAAACAATTTTTGATGAAATATATATGAATCGAAAAACAAAATTTTTAGTGGTTTTGAGATTTTTGGAAGTTATGTTTTTTTCGTTCATAAAATTTTAATTTATCTCATTCTTTTTTATGTTTTTAGAGATAATGAATTTTGAAGATTTGTTTTGTTTTTTACTAATTAAGTATAAATGTGTTGATGGGAATGTAGAAATAAAAGTAATTGTTATTGGATCAAAGTTAATGCAAAAAAATTATTTTTGATAATATTTTATTTTAAAATGAACGTAGACGACTCAACTGTAGCGGATAGTGGGATAGCGATTCTCAGTCTGTTTTTTAACGGTATCAAATTTAGTTAAGTACGTTTTAGTGAATATTATTGATTAGCGAATAATTTGCTTTAGTGAATAAATTTCTAAAGTGCAGTTGGTCGAATAACAAATAGGACTTATTTATTTATTAACGTCAGTCTTTTGGATAAAATTTACTGCTATTCTTATGACACGTAATTGTGTAATATATTTACATAAAAGTTACATTAATATAATAAAGGTGATCAGGTGCGTACGGAGAAAATTATTTCAGGGGGGAGACACTGTCTTATGCAATACTTTTCTTTTTCGAGTTTTTATTTTTACAGTTAAAAAAATTAGATTTATTATTATTAAAATAATAAAATTTATAATACCATAGAAATACCACTAATACAACTAATATCACTTGACCATTGTTCATTACTGGTTTCTAGATATAGGGGGTTTTCGTTATGTGCAGCATGTTTTATGTTTTGAGGAAGAAAATTTTCTATGTTCTGCAAAACTTACAGCTAATTAAGATCATAATTAGAATTTATCAGGGGGGATTTTCTTAAGTTTTCTAACATTTAAACTTATTCTTATTAATACTCATTTAAAGAGATTAGAGGTAATTAAGATGATAATTTAAATTTTTGGTAAATTTTAAAAATATTGATTATTTTGGATAGTTTACATTTTAAACTTAAGGATTTTAATTTATTTTAATTTAACATCAAAGATACCAAATATTAAACGCATAAGTCGTTTAAACAATGATATTTCCACGTTAAATATTACAAGGATATTTAATTCTTCTTCCTCAATAGCCATAAGTAAGTCAACTTATGCGTTTAATCACTCTTTCTGATCTGGCGCTTAGTTTATGAGGTCTAACTCCACGTGGCTGATCTTTCACTTCTCCTGTTTTTAAATACTTCGCCCATATTTTTTGTATTCCACGTTTTGAAATATTTCTATTATATCTTGTAAATAGTTTGACCTTTATTTGATTCCATGTACTTCCTGCCTTTTAAGCGCAACAATCATTCCACGCTCAAATTCACTAAATACTCTTGACATTTAATTTATCTAAAATTTAAAAAAATAAGTCATTAATGAAAATTTCAAAATTTAACATATAAATTCAAATATGTAGCATAAAAAACTATATATATATAAACAAATATTCAAAATTAATATGATGTCAAATTTTTAGTTAGAAAATAAGTAATCAAAATTTGAGGGGTGAACAGACTTATGAATCATACTGTATAATGTTTCGCTTCTTTAGGCGAACGTTTGTGAAATAAATCGAATTATTATAAATAATCAATATTGTTATCGGCGTTATGATGTCGTTGAAAAATTTTCACTAGCATTATTAGTGAAAACATAAAATAATGTGGAAGCTGAAAATAATAGGAGCACTAATACAATATACATTCTAATATAAAGCATAAGGTAATGGAAGCAATGACTAGCGTGCAGATACTGAGTCATTTAAGTGTATAGAATGAGGGTGAGAGTAATGCAGAATCGAGCGGGTCTGTATGATATGAATGATGGTTGAGAGTGAAAATAATTATTGAACCCAAGAGTGCTTCGATTATTACAATATTAACGAATATTATTAAAGCTGGTTAATCATAATCATTTTATTTAATTTAATCATTTCCATTTCATTTATTTTGTTCCATTCAATCATTCCGGTTAATCATTTTATTATTTAATTAATCATTTAAAATGAGTACTCCATGTAGTCCTTTTATTTAATTTATACGTAGTAGTATGTTGTTTTGGACTTTCTTTTGAGTGAAAATTTAAAATAAATAATCTTTCGGATATATATACATGTGGATGTTTGTGTTCAACTTTTGGATATACAAGTTATTAGTTACAATTATTCACGACCGTTGAGATCAAGACTAATAATTTAAATTGAATTGATAATAATTCAATTGATAAGTCTAAATTAATATGTAAACTTGAACACATGAATTTAGATAAAATAATTAATTACAATTCAAGATTTGCAAATGCAGTGACATATTCATAACGTTGTGAGGGAGTTGATAGACTCAAGTATTAAAAATAATGTCATGTGGTTAACTGAGGCGAAGAACCTTCTGGAGGTGACGCAGAACGAATGTTCAAACAACAATAAAAGTTTAATATCAGCCCTGCCGAATACTGAGACCATCAGTCGGACAATACCCGTTACTGGTTCGAACCCGAAGGCGCTCCGAAGTACACAAAACTTGTTGATGTGCGCGGAGGAAACACGTCTGTTCCCTTAACAGTGAATAATTATTGGGAGGAATACGAAATAAATATGAGTTGATTCCACATTTTTTCATTCGCCTCACTCAACCGGTAAAGAATCCGCCCGATATCGATAGACACTGTTTCAAATAGAGATTTATCTTTCAAACTGGCGCTTGAATCAGAACTGGTTTTCATTTCTCTGTTTTCTCGCGACCCCAAACGACTGAAGGCGACTAATCTATCATCCGATGTGTTCTCTAGTGTCCTCGTTATTCAACTCATATCATCCCAATCTTTTTCTCTGGTCATTAAATTTATATTTGAAAAATGAGAAAATAATCGAGAAACTCAAAAGAACAATATGACAAATTTTTAATTCAATGTACAATATTTACAATATTTCATATCAAATTCGTGCCGATTTTTTCTCAATAATAAAAATTCATCGATTTAAACAATCGATTTACAACTAATAATATTATATAAAAAAATTGGCCAATAACAACGGCCGAATTTCAAAAAACAATTTTCTGCAAAATTTCAATTCCACTACAACGTGGTTTCTTTTTAATGTATTTTTGACATATTTTATTAAAATTTGTTATTATTTAATTTTTTTTATTATTATTTTTTTTAGTTCTTTTATTTATTTTTTTCTTTTCAAATGGCCCCAATTTCACTATTCTCACAATATCAAAAAAACAACATAACAAAGCGAATTTACATTTTCAACTGAACAATAACAACATTCACAACAAAAGAAATATAAGCAAGATTTTTTCCAACAGTTTCTTTACTCATGAAATCTCTCAATATTGAATAAAAAAATAAATAAAGTATCGATTGACTTTCTTCACTGATACAATTTAATCGGGTCGATAGAATTCGTTTAATTCCATTCATTTCTCCATCGAATATCGATTTTATTTCGGATTCGATTTATTTTGTCGCAAATGTCTCAATTTCAACACCGATTTGATCAAATTGATTCTATCGATTATTTCCGGTCGATGGGAATCGATTTGCGATAATCGCGATTTGATTGGACGATTGTCGATTCGTTTTGCGGCCTCTTTGATCGATTCTCGTTGATAATTTCATCGATTATTCGATGGCGATTGTTGATGTGATTCTGTCAATCGATTTCTCTGTTCGTTCGGGCGAGTTTTCTTCGACGGAGATATTTTCGACGTGTTTTAATTCGATTGAGTTTTGTGGCAATCGATTTGAAATAAGATTCGTTCGTGAAGATTTGTTCCATTATTTCCATTTGCTGTTTGAGTTCTGATAATTTCGATTTAGTGATTAATTTTTCGTTATTGTTGCTGTTGTTTGAGGAATAGTGCGATAGATTTTCTTGGACGATTGTTGCAGTTGGAGCAATGATTTCAGAAAGATTTTCAATTCGTTAATATCGGCGATTATTTCTGACGACGGATTTGGTTTGCTTGAATAGAAATTATTTTGTGCTCGATCCTTTGATTGATTGACGAATTATAGCATTAGGATCGTTCCAAAACGACATTTTATCAATTTGATTATATTATTTGAATTACATTTGAAAATGTTACGTTTATCATTATTGACGTTTTCACTCAATGTTCAAATATTTGCTAAACAATTATTTGACCTTTTAAAATCTTTTTGACCTGTTTAAACAAGTTTCCAAATTTTCGATATTGGTGACTTTTTCTATTTCGGAAATTGATTCAGAATCAGTTTCGGTCACTAGCATCGCGATTTGACAACCGATTTCACACGTATCTACTGTTTGTTTTCAATGCATGTTCGTGAGCTGCCTTTTCTTCTTCCAACTGTCAATTTAAATCGGTTATTTTTTCATAACAATCTTTTGTTGGGACTAGTGAGTTTTTTCTTCGCGTCAGCCTCGGGCCTATTCATTGCACCTGCACCGAGGCAGGCGATGGAAAAACTCCCTAAATATAAAAATCAAAAAATAAAATTTATTATAATTTATAATTAATAAATTAAAAAATAGAAACTTTTAATTGGTTTTGACCCTTGGATCCTGTCGATTTGAATATTTTCTTGTGAGAATTTGATGGCCTGATTTGTTGACGTGGGTGTGATCGGGATTTTGGCCATCTCCGGGTTTTTTTCTATTTGAGGACTGTTGACTTAGTGAAGGATGATTGAAGGTTGACTGTTATAATTATCTGCTTGCTGGTTCTGTGAGTTTTTGTGACGAAAGTATTGGCATAAATTCATCCGAATTTGTACATTTGATCAGACTTTTTATTGAATAAATTTTATTAGAGAAAAAGGATTTTTGTTTTGAACTTAGGTAATTTTTGGATTTTATTTCCTTTTTTTGAAGTTGATGGAGGTTGGGGAGCACCTCAAGGCTGCCGATCTGTCGATAGATAACGGTAGGGGCTTATAGTTCCTGCCGAGACTGTTGACGATCAGGTAGGGAATATGAACAGGTTGTGAGGTAATTTGATGACTGCCGATCCGTTAATAGATTAACGGCAGGTGCTTATAGTACCTGCCGAGACTATTGACGATCTGAAAGTTTGAAAAAGTCCTTGCCAAGTTTCATTTCTAGAAGAGAATTCGTTTCTCTCAGCCTCCATCAATTATTCTTTTTGTTCTTTTATTTTTATTTTTTTTATTTTATCCACTCATCGTCCTTATTCAGCATGGATAGAAAATATAAAAGCAAAGAACAACAAAGAGAACAGCTGCTGGAGTTGAAGAAATGGAAAGGCGAATGTAACAAGCTGAATGACGAATTGACGAAGAGGACAACCGAATTTGAGGACTACAGAAAGAATTCCGTTCCTCTATCAATTCACAAACCGGTTGTGGACAAATATTTACTAGCACAACAAAAAATAAAGTCCTTGCAAAACGAGGTCACCGAGATAAGAATTCCGCAAAATATGTCCAGCTACTACAAAAGGTGATCGAAAAGGTTTCAGAAGAGCAACCGGAAATAATTATATAAACAGCAAACAAGATTGGAACAAATACCGAAAAGAAGCCTCTGGTGACGAACCCGAATATTTATGGGTCAATTATGAAAGAGGATATGGCATAATCTTCCTCTGTGGTGCTCAGCAGATCCCAGAAGCGGCGGGAGCAGAGGAAGCGAAAGGCTCAAATGTTTCAACAGGCCAAGAATGAGTTTCAAGCTGTTTTTAAACCCAGTCGTATTGAGGTTGACGTCCAAGATGGGAAGACGGTAATCAGAAATGACACCAGTCAAAGAGAGTCTCCTGATTTTGATACCTCGCATCAAATTTCGTTGCTTTTTCCAACAATTAATTTTAAAGAGACTATGGAACAACATGAATGGTTGGACTTTAAGTCAAAACTTGAAATTCAGAAGGAGATTCGTGACCGCCTACAGTTCCGATCTATCACAACTGGTCAAGATGAAGAGTTTGTCAATCTATCAGATTTGGATGATTAGGGACAATGGGTGGATTGCCTTTGATTAGCATTTTCTTTTGTTATATTTTAATAAAACGATGTCAACATATAATTTGTTCATGTTCTTTTAACTTTAATCTCTGATATGAAAATTATAAACTCATAATAAGAAATATAGTAATCAAATAAAAAAACACGTTGAGAAAAAAATAAGATAATCATTAATTAAATAGAAGTAGCTTAAACCAACTTTCATAGACTTAATATATTTAAATATAATGAAGAACCCAATAGGTACTTCATCAATTTCACTGGCGAGATAAAGGGCCAGATGGGGTTGATGTGGTACGGTATGGATCTCTAATAAGTGTGAGTTAGGGACACTTAGAGGAGAGACATATATAAATAATATGTTGGGTCAAAATAAACTAAGATGCTAAAGTATACCATGAAACACATGAATTTAAATTAATAAAATTAAAATAATCATATAAAATCCAGCACTAATAATATCACACCCAACACTTTTAACTTCTCCTGGAGAGCTTCATTCGCAGAATTTAGATTCGAAAACTTGTGTTCCATGTTGGATCTCTTGCTTAGTAAGATTTTCCTGTAGCATCACCACCGGGCTCGCTGCCGTTGTTGCCGGTCCGTTCACCCCCCTCCCCCCAATTTTGCAATCAAACAATTATTTTAATTAAGAATTTCATGTTTTTCTTTAGCGTTACAAGGTATCCAGAAGCTCTTCTGAAAAGGTTATAATGTGCCGGTGTACAGATTTTGGTTTCAAGTGTTGTTACCTTTCCGAAATGTATTCACCGGTGTCGAAATGGGAAGTTTGGAAAGTAGATAGATAATAAGTATATAAAAGTATATTATGATTATACTATATATTATGATTATACTAACATAGTATATTATGATTATACTAACGATTATCAAGCGGTTCATTCAGAGGTAAGGATAACAGATACGTTGGTTCGATTTAACTGATACTGGGGAGTTCTAATCACAGAGACCTGATTTTTGTCCTTTTATTAGAATAAACGTTCGAATTTAAATTTGGACTTCCTTTCTTCTATTTTTTGATTCGAATTATGATTTCGAAGTTATGGGGGTAAATGTGTAAGCTGTGTTAGTTCGAGTTTAAAAATGGGTGAAACTCGAAAGGTACGATATGGATAGCAACAACTGTCTACTAGAATTGTTTTATTAAATTTATTTGCATTTAAGTGTGTTTATGAGGCGTCCCATTTGTATTTTTTGTTAATTTAAATTTTTTAATAGTTATAGTTATGTATTTATTTTCAAATGATCAAATTTTACATTTTTAGCAAATATTTTTACCCTGAATTTAATTTATGATCTAAATCTGTGTATATACATGTGATGTTGATTTTTATCTTGTCTTTGAGAATTTTTTTTAATATACTCTATTTGAATTTGGTCAGAAAAGAATCGCATTTAGCAATTATAATAAATCACTCCCAATTTATGCCAAGTTGGATCACTGAATCTTTATATATGATATGAGTCTCTTCGCCCAAAGACACTTAAATATCTACACTGCTTACAGATGTTGAGAATTGTGACTGTATTTCTATGCAAATTATCTTTTATCTATTGTATGATACTTTTTGTGCTTGTGTTTTTATAAATTGAGGATTAAAATAATAAAATAATAATAAAAAATAAAGTAAAAATAAAATAAACAATGAAATAATTTAATAATTTGAATATAAAATTGTTATTATTAAGAAATTTCGTGATTGAGTTATTTGATTTTATTTGAAAAGTTTTTTTACTGAGAGTGAAAATTTTTTTGGAGATTGTAATTCATGATTTAAAATTTGAGTTGATATAATTCTTGAAAAGTAAATCGGCGAATTTTTAAAAATATTGTTTAGCTGATTGATTTTTTTGTAAATTGTGGACAAATAGATTTTTTTGTATTGAGTGATTTTGGAGCTAGAGCGAGAAAGTGAATTCATCAAATAAAATAAATCAATAAACTATATGAATTTCGTTATGTTCTCAAATATCAGCATAGAATTTGATTTTTTTGATAATAATATTTCTATTAAAAAATTATTCTTCTGCTTTCCAAAGAAAGTAAATATATCGTGATAAAAATTGAAAAACGGCATATTTTCCTCATGATCCAGTGCCAGGTGGTTTGGAGTGTAATGACTAAACGCGAATTTCGTTTCAGAAGGTCAGTTTAAGTTTCGCTCCACCTCTGTATGATTATTATTTTCAAAATGAAACTACTGATGCTATCAAGATAGTAGACGAAGAAGGCGTTCTTATGCTAAAAATACTTAAGCGATTTTTCACGTATCAGTTATGAAAATGACATTGAATAAAATAGCCAAGTTATTCAATATGTTGGGTATGATATTATTAGCGTTGGATTTTATATTATTATTTTAATTTTATTAATTTAAATTTATTTATTTCATGGTATGTTTTAAGATCTGAGTTTATTTTGACCCAACATATTATTTAGATATACCTCTCTGCAGAGTGTTTCTACCTATGACTTATCAGAGATCCATATCATACCCGATTATTCTCATCTGGCTCTATGATTCTAACCAATGAGGATAATCAAGCAGCTCTGGGGTTCTTACGACTCTTATACCCAATTATTTATCATTTCTCTACTATTTAATTTTAAATTGGATTTTAATATGTTTACTGAAAAGAACATAAACAAAACATTGCATATTAAAGATTTATTAAAAATTGAAATCATCCATGTTAAGAGAACTCACACATTTGACAGAACATTTATTACATTCACAATTTTTATCATCTTTATGATGATCAACAGTAAGACTTTCACTAGATTCCATCAATCAAGTTTTCAATATCTCTCATTGTAATCTGAACTAACTTGAGAAAAATATTTTATTTAAAAATATTTACTTTAAATTTTATTGACTGAAATAAAATATTTTTATAGTTATTTTTAAACATTAATTTGATTCTAATTATTTAAAAATTTACAAAAATAAAATCATTAAAATTATTTAAAAAGTACAATAATAAAAACTAAAAAT
>MQRK01214010.1:0-27791 GCA_001938485.1 Girardia tigrina | reverse complement strand
CTTCCCATTCTAATATCTTCTCTGATCTGATTTATTTCGTCATTATCTTTCTGCCATTTGAACTCTTTAGATTCTTCGTCTAAAGCCAAGATTCGTGTTTTAATCTTTCCTTTCTTAGCATCTTCGTGCATTGTTTGACACTGACTACATAATTCACAAGAATTTCTCGACATGGCATCTGCATTTGAGTGTTTTTCTCCTTTCCGATATTCCATTCTCATATCCAGACTACTAAGAAAATTTATCCACGTTTGAAATTTTTTTAAATAATTTTAATAAAATATTTTTATATTTATTTTTAAACATTAATTTGATTCTAATTATTTAAAAATTTACAAAAATAAAATCATTAAAATTATTTAAAAAGTACAATAATAAAAACTAAAAATTTGAATATTAAATCTAACTTTAAATAAATTAGTTTCAGATTATAAAAATTAAATATTGACAATCCATCTGGTTAGGAGAGGCACAATCCCAAATCAACATACAACATTTAAACATACAAAAACTACACAAAAACATCCACACACATTCCTCACAATCCAATAAATCAATGAATCCACTCCTCGTCATTAATTTTCCGAATCAGATAAAACTATAAACCCCTCTCCTTGTCCAGTCGTAATTAGACGTGGGCACGTTTTAAAATTTTCTAAACGTTTAAACGGTCTTCGTTTAGCAAATTAAACGTTTAAAAAACGTTTAAACGATCTCTAACTTCATAGAGAAACATTGTGACTGGGTACGTTTAAAAATTTTCTAAACGTTTAAACGGTCTTCATTTAGAAAATTAAACGTTTAAAAACGTTTAAAAGATCTCTAACTTCATAGACAAACATTGTGACTATGCTATATTTTTTCGAAGCCCATTCATTTCGAAAATTCGATGAATGACAATTTTTTTTGCATAAAATGTTTCCAGGGAATTCCTAAACACAATTTATTTCGAACATTTGATGCAAAAATAATGGTAAAGTCGCAATAATCATTTCGTTTTTACATATATATGTCACATTCAATGAATGTGATTTCCATTCAAAGATTTTTTCTTTGGTAATACGGCCTTCAATTTAAATGATAATTTTTACCATCGGTCTCTGCATATTTTTTATTGTCGAAGGTGTCATAAATATAGTCACCATCAATATTTTTCTCTTCTGTTATACCAATAATTCAAAATCAGATTCTAATACATTGCATTTTTCATATCCAATAATGTTAGTTGTCACATGAGCCGCGGTTGCCATATTTTTATTGAGTGAAAACATTTATTAACAGTAAAAACAGGCTCATCGTTACAACTATTTTCAGTAGCACAATCTACGGTAAGCATCTTTCTTTGATTGATATATTTTTGTTATATTTATTCAAATCTTTGAATTATGAATGAGATATAAATAATGATAACCTTTAATTTCTAAAAATGTTATTGGGTAAACGTACATTTAGTAAATTTTATAATAAATATTCGCTCTTAAATTATAATTTGTTTTGGTTTTTTACTTTCATGCTTTATAATAAATTTCTTTTGTTATTGGTAATTATTTATTTGTAAAATAGAATTGGAAAATGTTTTTGTATGAAATTTTCCGTTCCGTAAAGTATTGAAATAGTTACTAATAACACAATAAATTTATTAAAAAATGTAATAGTAATTTTCTGTTATACAAAAGATAAAAACACATTCTGTAGACCAAGTAGAGTTCTGTCCGTATAAAGAATGGATATAACAATTTTTGAATTACTTTTTATAATTTACTCATTAATAATGCTTATTTAGCATATTAAAAATACTTGATGGTAAGATGTTTAAAAAACAATCACTTAATATTTTAATTTTGAAAATAAATGACGTATTTTCTGCTAATCGTTTTTAATAAAGTAATTTCAAATTTATTTTCATTTTCATAAAGTCAGTTGAGAGAAAAAAAGCAAAATATTTTGACAAATAAACAAAAAAAATTAATAAGTTGTTGTGAGTCTCCTTTTATCACGGTTATTATACTTTTGTAATAATAAACCGCCATAACAGGAGGAAATGAAGTGGGTTATGTTTTTGCATAACCCATGTCCAAATATTGCGATAAACAATTGATTAAGTTTCATCTACAACTCCATGATTTGCTTTGTAGATTGTGGCGCTGAATTAATGTGTTCGAAAAACAGAAATATTTAGTAGAATTATTTATTTTTTTATCTACTAATAATTTTTTTAAATTAAACATAACATATATATTAAACATAAATTTTGAATATTTAATATAAATTAGTTTTCATAACAATCAAGCATTTAAAATCAACACTCAAATTAACATTAAAACATAACATCAACAATACCAATTTATATCAGTTGGCATTCGGAAAATTAAAAAAAACAATTCGCATAAAATAAATATCAATATTTAATATATATGAGTTCTCATAATAATATTAATCAAGCATATTTCAATCCAAAATCAACAATCAATTTAACATTGAAACACAACATCAACAATATAAATATTTTGTCATCATTTTGTAAAATTAAAAAAAATAATTTGCTGAACAAAATTCATATAAAATCAAAAATTAAGCAAGATCAATCTATAAAACTTTTTCAATCATCAAGTCAAAATTTGTAGTGTGATTTTATTAAAAATATATTTTTTTATCAAATGACACGATTGACCACCTCGAGGATACTTATGCTGTTGCCGCAAGAAACAGAGTTTTTAATGATATTCATTAATGAATATAGATGTCAAAGCGATCCATACCTTTTTTGACCAACCCAAATAAATCAAGTATCATTATCAATTTAAAATTGGCAATTAAAATTAAACGAACGATCTCAACCATTCAATTTTACTAATTTCGATTTTATAAAAAAAAATATTATGTTAAAAATATTTTGTCTATATTTCTTTAACGGATTCTGTGATCAATGCTTAAAAATTTTAATTTATAACAAGGTATATAATATATAAAAAGCACTACACTTGTATTTGGTGAGTTTTTAGTTCAACACGAATAACTATAATTCGCCTTTATGATCTGAATTATATATCTTATATCTTTATATCTTATCGATTATCAATTTTATTTCTTTTTTAAATAATTTTAGAAAAATTAATTAGTAAATGTTTTGATTTATAAATAAAATATAATGGGAAATAAGTTTGCAAAATTCAGCTCTAAAAGATAAAGAAAACTAAAGGACGTTTTTTTCTACATTACAGACAAACTGAGCGAATGTATATAAATCCAGTAAAATAACACGTTATTTGAAAATTGTTATTATAAAAAATTTTCCACGGTATTGGAAAATAATTATAATTAATAATAATTATAAAATTAAAATATAGGTAATATATTTCATTATATATATTTTTACAGATTCAAAATAAATTAAATTTAAAATCAATAACTAATAATCGATTTATTTAATAATTGAAATTCTGTTATTTCTTTAAAGTAAAAAATGTCAAACAGTTGTGAAATCTATTAATATATAATTAATAAAAAGAAACTGCTTGATTAGTTTTCCTGTTGATGTATCGCTAAATGAAAAGAAATAGCGAAAACTATAGACAGGTTTCATAAAAACACAATTATAAATGTTATTTTGCATCACTATCGACGCTAAATAATTATTTTATCTGTACAACATGTGAGATATTCTAAACAGAACACTCAGGGAGTGTACAGAAAAATCTATAAGAAATTTAAAAAATACATTTTAAATAAAAAAAACTTTAAAGAAAAAAATATACAATACATTTGAAAAATAAATTTTAAATAAAAAAACTGAAAGATAATTAAAAGTTCATTTAAACAAAGTTCATTTTAAAAAATATCAATTAAATATTTTAATTTTAATGGAAAGAGCAATCATTTCTTTTCAGATTAGTAATTTTTTCATTTCACATAAAAGTAAAAAAAAATCATGGAACAATCTTATTTCTTCGGTGTTATTTTTTTCTGAAATTTAAAAATCAAGAAAATTGGCTGGAAATTAAAAAATGAGGCAGTATTAAGATAAATCAAATGTATTAGTCTAATGAATTTTGATCGATGTATTTTTCCTTGTAATAAATTTTAAAGAAAATGAAAGAGCTAATATTTAACGAACTTATTAGTTTACTACAAAAGTAAAATTCTAAATTAATATGATTATATTACATAGCAAAAGAAAATTACTAAAATTCATTATAAACATATTGCGTTGGAGAAAGTCTATCAAAGAAGAAAGATTTATAAATTCATTCAGATAAAGGCTATTTGAAATTTTCAGATCTAGCCGAAAATAAAGTTAAAGCTGTGTTACGTCAAATGCGCCTGATACAAGAAAGAGTTTGATTTAACAGAGCCAAGCATGGGTGAATTGTGGAAGTACCTCGCACAATTTCATATTTTGCATTTATAGTCCCACAAAAAAGCTAAATAGATTGGGACAATGTGTTCTTTACAAATGAATAGGTCTAAGGCAGCCTGGTTAAAGTTTCAAAAAAAGTATAACTCATGTTGTGAGTTTTGAAATACAAACTTAATAATTATACGCTCGTTTAGAAATCACTAAACGTTTAAACGTCCTAAAAAACGAAAACGTTTAAACGGTCGTTTAAACGCTAAACGTGCCCACCTCTAGTCGTAATGGATAGAAAGCGAAGGCGAGCTTATTGCTCCTTTAAGATTTGTTTCTTTGAATTAACCTCGAACAATTTTTGCATTCCATTGAATACACCGCCAGGGACTGTAGCCATGAGTTGTTCATTCATATTAAAGCAAGGAGTTTCTTCTAATTCACAGCCGCTTTGCTGGATATTTTTCTGCTTTTTTTGGTATGAATCAGTATGGCCTAAACCTTGAATCTTTTTCAATTCAGTTTCTGCTAGTTGGAATAGTTGCGACTTTCGTTTTCTTTGCTCGCACCTTTTCTTTGTTCGGCTCATTTTGCCGGTCATTGATGCAATCATATCTTCCTTAGTGATAGATGCATGAACTGTTGAAGATGAAGCAAGGTTTACATCTTTCGCATCCATGGGTTCGCTTGCTGCAATTCTAGAAGCAGTGTCAAAGATAATCGCAGGATCTTCTTGGGAGATTTTCTTTATGGTCTTCTTGCGGTACTCCGACTTATTTTGTTGAATCCTCAACTCGGTAATTTCAACCTGTAAGGCCTTTATTTTTTGTTGTGATAACATATATTTGTCCACCATTGGTTTGTGTACTGATAAAGGAACAAAAATTCTTCTGTATTCCTCGAGCTCCGTCATTTTTTCGGTCAACTCTTTTGTAATTTTGTCAATTTCTTCGCTCCTTTTCTGAAGTTCACGAAGCAACCCTCTATCGTCTTTTTCATATATCGGTCGATTCATTAAATAAATGAGGATAATAAGTGGATTCATTGATGTAACAAAAAAAATAAAAATAAATAAATAAAAAATAATTGATGGAGATAAGTAAAGAGAAATCCTCAGTTTAACAATAACGTATTTTCACAACCAGATAGTCAACAGGCTCGACAGGCACTAAAAGCACCTGCCGCCCCTTATTAACAGATCGGTAGCTTCCAAATATCCTCGAGAAATATTTACCGCCTGATCGTCAACAGTCTCGACAGGAACTATCAGCACCTGCCGTATCCCATCGACGGATCAGCAACCCTGAGGACATCTCCAAACCTCCATCTACAAAAAAAATAAAAGGTAAAATTTACCCAGTCAATTTCTTTTAAAAAATATATTTGATGATAAAAGTTCTGGTAGAGTGTACAACTTCAGACGAATTTATACCAATCTTTCGTCACAAAAACTCACAGAACCAGCAAGCAGACGATTCTCACAGTCAACCTTCAATCATACATCACTAAGTCAACAGTCTTCAAATAGAAACAACCCGGAGATGACCAAAATTCCGATTTAACCCACGCCAACAAATCAGGCAATCAAATTCTCACAAGAAAATATTCAAATCGACAGGATCCAAGGGTCAAAACCAATTAAAAGTTTCTCTTTTTTAATTAAATAATTATAAATTATAATATTTTATTTTTAGTTTTTTTAGATTTAGGGAGTTTTTCCTTTGCTTGCCTCGGTGCCGGTTCAATGAATAGACCCGAGGCCGAGCCAAAGGAAAAACTCTCTGATCCTAACTGTAAAACCAGTCGATATAAAAATAAAAAAAACTTGTCATCGGCATACTAAAATTAAATAAAAATGAATATTAAAAAAATCAATAGAAATAGATAGATTTAAATACCCTAACAATAAATATTATATCGGAGATTTTTCAACGTACAGCCATCAATCCAACTACGTTCAAGTCATAATTCGAAGCAATTCCGTACATCGATACAAAACATACAAGAACAATAACAATCTTATCCGCATTACAAATATTCCCAAAGATCTACCATCCAAAAATGTTAGTGAAGTATTTTAACTATTGTTATCTCCGATCAGACCTAATTTCTGTTCAGTGTGATCTTACATTTAGCAATCTTTGCTTTTTCTTTTCTCCTTCTGTTATTGTTGAGAATAAAGTCTTCGTCATGTTAAAAATTGGTTTTTTTATTTTTGTATTGATCAAGAAACAAGTTCACCTAACAATTCTGGTTCGGTTAGCTTGTTTCTGGTAGGTTGATACAACACTAACAAATATCTCTACTTCTTATTCAAATGACGGTTCTTCCATCCATGTTCCGTGCCATGACGGTAAGATATTCCAAACAACTTTATACTCCTGACCGAGAGATTTCTTGTCAAAGCCACTGACTTTGTCACGATGACGTTTTTAATAGCATCATTTTGCAGATGTCAGATATAAAAGGAAAAATAATATCTGGTAATGTTATCTGAGATGCAAAACCAAAGGATTAATAATTATATTTGAAGGTTAATCTCAGTTTCAGAGACCAACAAGTGAAATGATGCAATGACAAATATTTAGTGCTAAGTTGATGCAAAAAATGGTTAGAATATTTAAAATCCATTCCAGTAGAAGTCTTTAAATCATAGAATTTTTGTTGAAAGCCCTTATAAATATAAGACATGGAACTTAAATTTTTTAAGTGATAATCACAGATGTTGACAAAAATTGTTAAAGAATAATTAATCGATAAATTTGTAATTTAAAAAATTTAATTCCAACATTTAAAAATAAACGTTTAATAATTCCTACTAGCGCGCTCGGCCCGCTTCGCGGCCCTCTCTTGCCGGGGGTTCAATGTTATTAGATCACGCGACTTTTTTCTGAAAGCATTTTTATTGAAAATTTCAGTGTTTCGAGTATAAAAAATCGTATTCCAAAAGTTTTTATTTCTGTTTAATGCAAAGTTTGAAAATCATATCTCGAGACAAAATGATATTTAAGAAATTACGGTTACAAAAATCGCATTCATTCTAATATCAGTCTAATATTTATTTATTAATATACAATCATTTCTTTATTGATTATAAAATCATTTCAAAAATTTACCTTACAGCGTTAGTGAGGCAGTGAGTGACTTGGGCTTTTATAAGATAAGATATTAAAATATTAATTATCAAAAAACAATAATAACGAAATATTTTCAAATAACTGTATATAATTTTTAGAAGAAAATAATGCAAAAGTATTATTAATAATTTTAATTTTAATTTCTAAATTGTTAACTAATTATTTCTAAATAATTTCCGTTGTTTAAATAATCACCATAATTTGGTAAACATATTTAAATTTTTATAGGGTTTTTTATTTTTTGTTAAAAATGAGAAATTTCTCCATCAGCCACCAAACATTATGCATCAACAAAATCGATTTTGACAACAATTGGATCTGCGGTCACACGGAAATCGTCATGTGGCCGCGAGATCCGCAAATGGTCCGAATCCATTTGAACGCCAAACAAATCCGAATCCATTCCACCCAACTCGGTACTCTTGAAAACGACATCGGTATCATGGAAACCGATTTAGCGATGAGCTATCACGATCCGTTCATGGCGATAAGTCGCAAATCCGATTACAATTTCTTCAATTTGGACAATTTCATCAAAATGCACATTTCTTCCGCAAAACGCGTCGATTTGGACGAAGGAATCGGCGAATTGACTCTGCAAATACCGCCAGAATTCTGGTCACATATCGCCGAGCTGAAACCAGTGAAATTGATCGTCGAATTCTCTCTGTTCCGCCCGAAAGCCGGTCTCTATTTCGTCAAGCCGACTGGCAACAAGAACGGCGGCAACTCGAGCGGAGCGTATCTGTTCACATCAACGGCCGGTAACATGTCGCGATTGTGGTTCCCGTGCGTCGACTGCGCCGAGCCGTGCACCTGGAAGATTGAGATCACTGTCAACGAGGATCTGGTGGCCATTTCCAACGGACTGCTGCTCGACTCGGTCTACACACCCGATCTCCACTCGAAGGTCTGCACCCGTTTACAATCGATAACCTTTAACTTTTACTAAGGACACTGCACAACACTAGTGGTACTCGTGAGTAATCGATCATTTAAGTGACAACACAAACAAGAATTTAATTACATTCAATTTTATTTTTAATCAATAATATAATCTCCATAGTTATCGAAAAATTGACTTATAAAATAGACCTAGTAGATATAGAAAATTGATCTATAAATTTCAAATTTACTCATCAAACAACGAAGAAAACAGACCGTAAAAAATATGGAAAAAATCGATAATAATTAGAAAACATTTCCACTGAAAATCGTTTATTATTATTGATTGTCTAATTTTTCAATTTAAAGTTTTTCAGACTTCGCCTTTTATTTTTCTAAGTGTTAAGCCGGCATCCATTTCGATTAATTTTCGAATGAAGATACAAGCTATTTCTTACTTGTTTGTGGCCTACCAGAATTTCCGCATTTACTTTTTTCTATGCCTCCGGTTTTTCTGAAAACACTTATACTATTGTTTTTTTTATTTCCGAGAACTCTTTCGCGAGACTTGCTATGGACTTGCAGTTATCGTATGGTCGGCAGATTTCCTTTCTGAGTTTGTTGCTTAAACATCATTGGCTTTTGAACGCGCCGTGGATGAAATAAATCCATTTTTAAATCATAAATTAAGATTCTTAAAGAATAATCATGCACATTCTTATCCAGAATCTGTAAAATAATACCCGATACAAATTTTATTGATAAATTCTTCCTTTAATAAATGTCAACATAAGAAAATATCAATTAAAGTTAGACATTAAAATAATAGTCGATAGTTTTTTTAATTCTCGAAATTTTCGATTTTAAATATTTATTCAATTTTAAATCCATTTGAAAAAATGCTGAAATTTTTTTAAAAAAAGAATGACTTGTTTTCGAGGCGGTATGACATACCGGCACTTATTTGATTTTAAGTCAGTATGATTTTTAAGGGGAATACCGGCTCATACCGGCACTTGTTTTTCCTAAGGCTTAAAAATTGGAAAACATTTATTAAGGAATGAATTATATGGCTACGCTTCCGTCTCACCTCAATGTAAGCAGGAGTGTCACTACCACTAACGACTAACCATAATGTGTCGTCACGACTCTCTTTCTATCGCTCCCTGCCACCGCTATCTCTCTCACATATATACAAACCTCACACACAAGTGTGTGCGCTGTAGATAGAGTAGTAGATACATCGGGGTAGTGGAAAGGATGGGTACGCCGACTTTACCGCGGAAAATTTACAACAAAATTGTCAATAAGTGAACAATATAATCTAAAATATGAATAAAAATTTTTAATTATGTTATGATAAAACAATGAATCATACACGGGTTTAATTTTAAAACATAAATGGATAGAAAATTTCAGATCGACATTTAATTATTCTTTTTATTATAAAAAATGAACAAACAACATACGAAAAATTAGTAAATTCCTAATTTAAAAAAATTCAAATAACATTCTAGAACAAATGAATAACACACCAAAAATGTGATGTGTAAATAGAAGAAAGATACAAAAATATTAAACTGATATATTAAAATAACGGAATAGTAAATATATACTTTAATCCAAAAAGTTTAAATTATGAGCAACGCCTATAAGATAATCCAATATTGGTAAATTAATGTATTGCTCAACGATACGTTCAATCCTCTCACTTACTTTGGCATAAATTTGCGATTAGAATTGTGGGAATTCTTCAATTCTAAAGAGAATTTTAATGCGCTGCAAAATTAGTTCAACAAAATCTTGTTCAGTACGAAATTGATTTATCAAACTATAAACAGTTGGGTGATTGCAAGCGATAGAATTTTGAAACGCACGATGCCAATTTTCTATTGCATTGTTTGTGAGTGGTAAATGAGAAATAACGCTGTCATATACATTCTAACACTGAATTGAATATCAAGGACGTAATCCTCGTTCTCCACGAGCACGGCCAATATGTATCCTCAAAATATGCAGACATCATCGAGTTCTGGATAATCATTGGAAAGATCAAGTAAAACCAAAAAGGCAGTGATAACATCATCAACAGGAACAAATGCTATAGCCATTATTGATTTCAGAATGGTTCTAATTTCATCATTGTTTGAATAGAGATCTGGAAGATTTGACGTTTCTTTTATTTTTTCCAAATTGATTGGTTCAGATGAAAAAAAACAGCCTTTAATCCAAACGGATTTCCAGATTTTGAAGTAAAGAATTGAAGATTTATGCTGAAAAAAATGAGAGAAAATTTTTTAGAAATTTATAATATTTTAAGGTATATTTTTAAAGGTATATTAACGTAAATGGAAAATTTTATTATAAATATTATATTTTAATAAAGTATTATTCGGTAATAATGGCAAAAAAATATCTTAATTAAAAATTTTAAGAAAATTGAATTTATTTAATATTAATTTTATAAATTTTTAATATTTTTTTCTGATAAAAATCGCGGTAAAGTCGTCCGCGGTAAAGTCGCCACGGTAAGGTCGCCTCACCGAAAGGATGCCGACGTTGGTGTCGATTGCATTTACAAAATATGTTAGCTCTAGACAGTTTATTGTTGACTGGACACTTAGTGAGATCTGTAGTTACTATAGTTACCATTACATACGCTGGTGAATATCTTTATTGCGTAGTCAATAAGATTTAAACGGATAATGGTTTTTGGTTTCCCTCAGGGTTCGTTAATGTGTGGGGGTTGTATACAATTTTGGGTGAGCGGAAATGAAAAGAAACCACTGTTTTTTTTAAATATATTAAAAAATCGGGGAGGGGGCGTGGGAGTTGACGTCAGGGTGTTGGCGTTGGACAGCGGAGGAGTAAAATCACTGTATGGCGGGTTTCCGCATACCGGCACTTATTTTTTCCCACTTCGAGCACTGATTTCAAGCGAATTTTCATGCAGCAGTTGTGCAATAGGTGGGATATGTGTGTGACATGGACCATTTCTGAATACATACTCTTCAAAATTTTAACGGCCCAGCACATGTAGGGAGCAGCGGTAATATATGATAAATATTGTCGAGACAGTCTGCTTACTGTAATTTAATTTATTTCTCTAACTACTGAATTTAAGGATGCATTTGGTTTTGGGGTCCACACCAGTTTAACAGTAGACATTAATGAAAAAATTAAACTTTAAACGTATGTTGAACATTTCTTTTTCTACAACATCTTCATTTGATTCTGTTATTTTTTAATAAATTATTTAAATTTAATTAAAAATATTCAAAAAAATTTTTTAATATTTTTTTTCAGTAATAATTTGGAAATTATTCAGTAAATTCTTTTAATTTTTTTCTACCATTTCTTTTATTTAAACTTTTAACATATTTATTTTTTTAAGATTTCAGTTATTATTTGATAATTTTTCAATAAATTATAATTTAATTCAAGAGCATTTTTTTGAATTTTGAAATATTCTTTATTTTTAAATTATTTTTTTCAGTTAATATTTGATAATTTTAAAGTATTTATCACATAAATTAATTTTCTCTTGTTAAAAGTTTTTAATTTTTTAATTATTCGATTTTGAGAAATAATAAAAATAGATATTTTATTTTCAAAATAAAAGAATGTTTTTTAGAAAGGAGCTAATATTATTTATTAAATATTTTTAAAGTTATTAAAAACATAATAAAATTCTAATTAAATCGGAACAAAAAAACATTTAAACAACTTAAATGAAGATAATGTGCAAAGAAGAATGTCCGACACACGATTTAACATAAATATTTCCATAGATTTACATTTTTAAACCGATGGGGCCAATAACCAACTGCAACGAAATTTTGTTACATTTAATTTTATTTTTAATCAAATTTATAATTTCGATCGTTATCACTGATCTTTTGCCTTTCTTGTTGTTAGAGGTTCGTTTCCCCATTACAGAAAATTTAGTTTCTTTTTTGAAGCAAAATATTCTTCTAGATGAATTCGAACATCATCGATATTTTTGAAATTTTTATTCTTATTCCATGAAATGAACGCTCCATAAATGAAAATTAAATGTTGCTATATATGAAGAATATGAACGATGTGGTAAAACCTCCCAGTTTAGCTGCCTTATTTTTTCTTGGGTTAATTTTGCTGCTTGCGGCCAGTAATAGAGTAACTTCTCTCCAGAACTTTCGGTTATTATGATTGACTTCTTTCCTCCATCTCTCCACTGATCTCTCCACTGATCTCTCCAATTTTTCGATATCTGTATATAATGTTTCTATCGGTCTTTTGGTGAATTCCTAATTTATACCCCATCAGATAAAAATTTTGTTCATTCAGGAATGCTGTAACAAACAGAATTTTGTTGGCTTTGGAGACCTTACAGTAGTATGCAAAAGTTTGTAGACCGTAAAAAAATCACAATTTTTCCAAGCCATAAGTATTTAAATATTAACATCTAATTTTTAAAAGCTTTTATACTAAATAAATCTTTTTTAATTTTCTTAATATTTTTTATGACGAAAATTCAAATTTTAACACATGTTAAAGTTCTTGGACGATTCATAAAATTCATTGTTTAAATAAGGTAACTGCTAATTAAATTAAAGTATTAATTGAAATATTAATTTTAAGTAATAATCAAATAAAATAATATTTAGGATTATCTCAGGTCGGGTAATGTTAGAAGATATCAAGAAATTGATTTTTGGTGCTTATCTTATTGGGAAAAAATCTTAGAGAAATTGCATCGCTTTATAATGTTAGCAAGTCTGCAGCCAATTGTCTTGTGAAGTGATACAATCAGTCATAACAAGTCATGCAGTCGAGAGTAATATCACAAAAAGATCATAGGATTTTTACAAGATTATCAAAATCAGATTCTCGAAAGAATGCTGTTGAATGGAATGATATAAGGAGAACAGACTCTAATGTTAAGTGTAGTGTTGATACTACAAAGCGTCGTCTTCGGAGAGCAAAATTATTTGGTCGTCGACCAGCAAAAACACTCTTCATCTCTGTAAAGAATTGAAAGGTCCGAGTCAAGTTTGCAAAGGAAAATCTTAAGTGGACGTCCAAAGAATGGTCAAAGGTTCTTTTTTCTGATGAATCGAAGTGATAGGATTAAATATGTAAGATGTCCTGTCGGTAAAAGATTTGATTCAAAATATCAGCTGCCTACTGCAAAACATTGAGGTGGTAATGTCTTGGTTTAGTTGCCTTTAGTCGTGAGATTGTTAGTCCAATACATCGCACAGGGATCATAATTGATCAATTTATATATAAGAATATCATCGGTACTAGAATTTAACTTTTTAAAAAAATAAAATGCCCTGAGGTTGGGTATTTCAACAGGATAATAATCCAAAGCACACGACCAAGATAGGACGGAATTTTTTCAAAGCCAATCAAATTCGTGTTTTGAATTGGCAATCTCAGAAGTCCGGACTTAAATCCTATTGAGTATATTTTGGAATACATTGACCGTCATTTGAAATGCAATAAGCCCAAAAGAAGAACGAGTTCTACAAAAAAATTGAAGGCACTTGAAGGAGCATTCCTTTTGATGTGATTAACAAATTAGTCGACTCAAATCGTTGTAAAGTAGTTTTTTCGAAGCTTCGAAAGGTTATGCTACAAAATATTAATAAAATTTAAAATTTCTATCAATTATTGTCAAAAATTTTGTTTTTTTAATAAAATTTTGAATTGTGCACAGACTTTTGTACGGGTTAAAATTTGAATGTTCGCCAAAAAAAATATTAACAAAATTAAAAAAAGATTTATTTAGCATTAAGGCTTGTAAAAATTACATATCTGATCAAAACTTAAGCTTGTCATCTTATAAATTCATGGCTTAATTGGGAAAATTTCGATTATTTTACTATTCAAACACTTTTGCACGATATTGTATGTATTATGTTCAAAGTTAAATATATAATAATTATCTACGATTTTCAACCCGTTTTCTGTCGTAATTCTTTGGTTTTCTCAGGGTCGTTCGATAAACTCCTAAATTTAAATGTGTGTACTCCGAATTATTAAAAAAATAATTACTGTCTTGTGTCATCAGTTTCGACTTCTTGGGTTGCACTGCTCATGTCGGAATATTGAGCATCCATTTATATTTTTGAATATTTATTTTAAATTTACAAATTGTCATAGTAAAACGTTAAGAGCCCTTAAACAATGTAAAAATGTATGTATGAGGTACGTTTTTAAATTTATTTTTATCTGTCCGTTCTATATAATTTTGACATTTTCCAATGAAAATCAGGAATTTTTTTAGTGGTTTATTTTCATTTTTGTTTATTTGTTTTAGTCATTTATATATGTATATATTATTATTAAGAACATCAATATTGGTTTTTACACATTTATTTTCATCACAATTCGAATTGTCTTTGGGACAATTCTCAGTCAAGCTTTCATAATTTGACATCTCGCTAAATTGATACATTTTTGTTAATAAACAATTATTTGAACAAATTTTCATTTTAAATGATTTTCAGATTTTATTTTTAAAAATTCTCTTTTATAATTTCGATAATAAGTTTATCTAAATATTAATTTAATTTTAAAAATGATTTTATTTAAAGAAAACATTTTTTAATGAATTTTAAATTAAGTTAAAAGTTATTTACTTTATTTAAATTTTTAATATTAAAATTTGAAACGATTTAATATTTTAAAAGTTTTTTTAATATCTTATGCTGTACTTTAAATGCAAATTATACTCGAATAACTATTCGTAGCGAACATATAAAATACCAATTTTCCATCTGGGTGGGAGAAACACATTTCCAAATGCACACTAAATTCAACATACCAAATTTAAAATATTCCTCACATATATAATTAATAATTAATTTAATAAGGCCTTTATTAATTGTAAACAGGTGTACCATTACTTCCTCAAGCAGCCTGTCCCCGCTTCCTCGATCGGTCTTGTCGTCGGAGAATTCGAGATCTATCCCGATCCCTTGATCGATTGTGTAACACATTTCTGTCCGCCGCGATTCCTGCCCCTTCTCAAAACCACAGTTGAATCGATTCCGCAAATACTTAAATTCATCGAGGACAAATTGAATTTCAATTACCCATTCGATATGTACAAAACCGTGTTCGTTGACAATTCATACGAGTACGATTTCCAGTCGTATTCGTCGATGACGATTTTCGATTTGAATTTGCTCCATCCGCCGAATATGCTCGACCAAAGTCTCGTGACACTGCAGACGATTTCCCGGGCGATTCCCGAACAGTTTTTCGGGCATTTTACTGTGATGAAATCGTGGCCGCATGCGTGGGTACCGTGGGGAATTTCCGGTTACTTGAGTCGGCTTTATATGAAGACTATGATGGGAGTCAATGAGTATCGGTACAATGTGCGCAAGGAAATGGACGAGGTGGTGAATTATGAGGAGCAGAATGGTGGCATTGTTCTCGATCCGTCCGAGTGTAAAACTGTCGTCAATTACAATTTCAGTCTGCATTTTGCTCAGGTGATTTTGATTAGCAAATTGTTTTTCTGTGATATGTTTTCTTTTTTTCGCTATGATATTTTTATAATTATTAAATTAAATGCTATTGTATTTATTGTACACACAATTTCGATCATCATTGGGACAATCAATAGTCGACATCAAAAATAATAAATTAATAATTTTCATCCGACTATCTGAACCAAATTGAGTAATGAAAAAACTCTTTTCTGTTTTTTTAGAAAAATCTTTCTGTTTCCTTTATTAATTTTTCCAGAAAAGATTTAGAATAACCATTCTGATTTAACAAAGAACTTAGTTTATTAACACTTTCTACAGATTTAACAAAAGTGGAAGACAACGACCAGGAGCGATAAATTAAACCTTTAATCATGTTTCTTTTATACTTCAGTTCACAAAAACTGTCCGGGGAAGTATATAAACCTGTATCAGTTTGCTTCCTATAAATTCCAGTCTCGTAACTAAGAGATTTTCTTTCAACCAAGAGATCCAGAAAATGTAAGACTTCATTCTTTTAATTTTCAACTGTAAAAGTAACATTTGAATGTAACGAATTCATAAAATTTGAAAATGGAAGTACATCAGCCTGATTTTTAAAAACTAGAGGTTTAATTTATCGCTACTGGTCGTTGTCTTCCACTTTTGTTAAATCTGTAGAAAGTGTTAATAAACTAAGTTCTTTGTTAAATCAGAATGGTTATTCTAAATCTTTTCTGGAAAAATTAATAAAGGAAACATTGGATAAAATACTTTTGAAAGATTTTTCGAGAAATCAGAGTTTAACTTCTCCTGATGGATCTAAGAAAGAAATTGAAGTATCATTAGATTAGGGATGTGCCGGATTTGATTTTTTGAAATCCGGCCGGAACCGGATTTAGCCGGTTTTAAGAAAATGAAATCCGGATTTGTGACGAGTTTAAGTAATTAGCTACTTATGCTACTTAAAGTAAATTTTTAAGAATAGCTGGAAATTGTACCTATTAGAAAAATGAATTGCAAATAAAAAATAACTACTGATAATTATTTGAAATATTTTATTAAAATTTGAACAAATAAATATATAAATACAAACATAAATAAAAAAAGAATACTTTTTAATTTCTTATTAAATCAGAATTGTACTTCAAAAAATTAGTCTTGAAGCATTTTCTGCAAGGAAACCACTCCTGTGATCACTGATTACTTCACCTGCCACACTAAATAATCGTTCAGATGGTACACTAGTCGGAGGTGATCCCAGCTACACTCGAGCTACTTTAGATAAACTAGGAAATCTCTCTTTATTATATTTCCACCATTTCAGTGGATCTTCTGTCCGCGAGACAACATAATTCTGACTCGATACCTGCAGATATGTACTGTTGCCCAGTGGGTGTTGACTTGACGATCTCATCAACACAGTCCCAAAGTACGGTGCTCTCTATCCGTGATTTCTTAGTTAGTGGTTTAAGAGAATGCTGTTAGAGGAGGAAATCAACGTAGAACTTGTTGAATGAACATTCTCAATAGTATTAAAAGACAGAAATACACTAGCATTTACCGCCGTCATATTGGACAAAATGCAATTTACGATTTTGAAATTCAATTGTTATTCTTTAAAATACAATATTGATTATTGTAAACAAAATTAATCGATGCACTTGAATTGTTTATTTTTTATTAACGTTGACTAAATTTAGGAAATATATACAGTCAAACTCGGTTATCTTGAATCGTGTGGGGCGGAAAAAAATTCGAGATAGCCGAGTTTGCAGATAATGTGATATATTTTCTTTTACTTTTTTGGTGACAAAATTACCTTCGGGATAGCCGAATATTCGAGATAACCGACTTTGACTATATGTAGATATACCTTATGACTCAAAAGATTGAAGTAAAATTTAGAGAAAGTCCCAGTAAATTTGAAAAAGAATTGAAGAAATTCTAAAATTGATTTTATTTTTTTCATTTTTTCTAAATTTTATTTGAATTTTTCATTTTTTTCTTTTCGCTTTTTTGTACATTTGTATATCCTTACAAAATCCGGTACAAAACCGGCCAAATTATGACCGGAGCCGAAGCCGGATTTGTAAAAAGGGCTGAAAACCGGCTCCGGCCGGATTTGAACCGGATTCTGGCACATCCATACATTAGATATTAATAATATGCCTAAATATTGCTTAATTATACCTTATTCTGACGAGTTTAGAAACTTTAACAGTGTATGAATTAAATTTGTAATCTCATAAAATTCAAAATATGTTCAGTAATAAGTCTATTACATCTTTAACACTTTGTTCTCATATTGTTTATGAATATAAATGTAATGGGTGCGATGCCACATACATTGGAAAGACTGTCCGTCATCTCTGTAAACGAATTCAAGAACATGTTCGAAAAGAAAGTAAGAGTAATATTGCAGAACATAGGAAAAAAGTGTAAATGTGATGTTAATTTTGATAATTTCAAAATTCTGTGTAAGCATTTTGACAGTTATTGGGAGACAGTGTCGTGTGAAGCATTGTTAATTAGGTCACGTTGTCCTGAAATCAATTTTCAATCGGCAGTCTCAACCAGCTTATTGAGAATTTTTGATTAGCATGATTTCATGCAATCGATTATATAATCATCATTTTTGTATTTATATACAGGTGAATTGATTATTAATTAGTGACCTGAAGATGACGGTAGATTCGTCGAAATATATTGTTTATAAATATATTTTTTAATGGATGAGCGTTGTTTTTAAAAGAAAATTATCATCTGGATTACTTTTCATTATTTTGTGCACAGATTTATTCAATTACAATTTAATTTTCATTTTCATCATCAGTTTATGTCATTTTACCACATTCATCAATATCTATATTTGTGTCTTCATTTGTAGGTAGATCTCCATTTTTGAGACAGACATTTGATTTAAAAAAGTTAACCTAAATAGAAGGTACCCTGATTGTCTCATATTTTTGGAAGGTTCTTCACTTCATATCCATTCTTCATACAGTTCAAGATATTTCTGTTTAAATGATGCATTCCATGAAACATCAGCAGGCTGTTAATACGAGGAATGCATACCATATTAGTTCTAGCAGATTTCAAAATTTCTTTTATATCATCCGGAAAATGGGAACGAAATTCATCCCAGACGATTGCATCCTTGGACAAAACGATAAAATTTTCAAACATGATGAAATCTATGTCTTTGTAGACTCTGGTGTCATCCATCCATTTTTGGTATAAACATCCGTAATATTTAGAAGTTCTTTAGGTATTTTTACTCCTATAAAAACAATGAAGGGAGTTTATTTCTTTGTATCTGTCATTGCAGATAAGCAAATAGTAACGCGAGTTTTTAAATTTAAATATAATATATCAATTAAAAAGGTCTCTTAACCCTTAGTACCCTGATTTACGAAAGTGATTTATTTGACATTTGATTTTTTTTAATTTCGTTGAAAGAATATTATACAACAGTAAGATACGTACAGCCAACCTATAAAAAAACTAATAGTAATGTGAACATTCGGTTTAATAGATTGGTATCAAAATTGAAACTCTAGGTTATTAAGGGTTAACTAAACAAAGTTTTACCAATTAGAAAAGTTAATAACTTTCTGGTAAGAAATCTAAATTTTAAAAGATAAAAATCTCAATTTAAAATAATAACGATTGAAACAATTTTTGTTATTACATAGTGACTTGATTTAAATAAACGGTGGTCATAGAAACCTTACATTTTAATAAACGGCCATCCGTTTATTCGAGGAAATACGGTATATCATATTCTGACGACTTAGTTCTGAAGAGACATTTAGTTCTTCAGTTTCGTCAAGTCGTTCAATGAAAGACTTCAAAGTATTAACAATGAAAAATTCATTCATGTTGAATAAATTACAGTAATCATATTCATGTATATTCCTAAAGTTTCTATGATTATATAAAATCAAACAACATCAGAGAAGCTCGTGTTGTACTTTTGATAACGTAAAAGTAAATCTAATTTTATTTCTCTGGCTAGAGTAGTCTTTTGTACAGATAATTCGTCAATAATTTATTTTTTTAACCACATTACATTAAATAAGGTACAAATAGTTGCACCTAGAGCTTCTGCAGCCAATTTTAAGTAGATATTATTGGTATATATCAACGCAATAGTTTTGATTTTAAAAATAAAGTCTCCTTTTTAGAAAAAAAATAATTTAAAGACTTGTACATCATTTTAATCGATACAATTATTTAGCCATATCTAATAGAATGTTCCACCTAGTTCGTATTTTACATGTTTTCAAAGAACTTCATTTTTTACACAAGACAGACGATATGATTCCAACACTTATAAATAGTTAAATTCATTCGTATGTAACATCACTTCTAACTTGCAGTCCAAATCTTATCATTCAAAACTTCCTTCTGTTCTTGAGTCTGTTTTCTTTTTTTATTCAATACTTTAATAATAACCTATTATATAAAGGCTGAAATTGAAAAATAAATGTATGAAAAAGACGGAAGCTATTTATGACTCCACCTAATATATATTGTATTGCATTCGATATTGAACATTCTTCGGAGTGCATTAATTTGAAAAGACAGATTGGATGTCATTATAATTCAAATGCGATCGAAGGTAAAGTTCTCAAATGCACGGAAGAGAAATAAAGTGAATTTCTCACATTCCTCGAGCTAAAATAAGTCGTCATTACTAAGTATAATAAGCAGAAATTAAATGATGTGCGCCAGTTTACGAAGTAGATTCTAATTGAAACACGCAAAATATTCATTTACTGATGATGATGAGCCATTCGTATTATCTCATTCTATAGATCCAAACCGAGTGAATATCACAACAAAAAGATGTTTTAGGCTTGGTGAAACGAATAAAAATTGATGCTACTTATATGTTAAACCTAAGCTTTATTCCAGTCATTGTAGGTTTTCTGATCTACATCACAAATCTACATTTTTGTTATTTTGAATGAAACGAAAACTTATTTGCAAAATAAGCATATTTTCGCAATTTAAATCCAAACAATGTAATCATTGATAATGCGGAGGCTAAAGGTTCAGCTGTTGAAGAATTGGATCACGCTCTTTTCAGAATGAACTGCTGGGTACATGTTATAAGATTATTCAAAGCAAAAGCCAAAGCTGTAAAAATGTTACAAAATGAATCTATGGTTGATATTTTCTTTTTGTCAAAATTATTAAAAACCAAGTACAGTACATGTAAGCAGTCAAAGGAATTGATAATTTATTCATACTTTACACGGACAAAATCAAAATTTGTCTGAATCTTATGATGTATTTTCTCCATCAACCAACAATTCTCTTGGAAGATTTAATCTGCTAATAAAAGAAACGTCTGAAAATTGGGAAAGATTCGTTTTTTTCAGATTTTAAAACATGTTGTAACTATCTGCAATGTGGGGGAACAAGGAACGTTCGTTGACGTGTAAAATTTACCACGTGTGGATGGCGCTCGGAAATCAAATGGGCCGCCATCTATTCTTTGTAGGAGGGTCAATTGGCGACAATTTGAATTGATGACCCTCATATCGATTTCATCGAATGCGATCGGATCAGCGCCACTCGATCGTCTTTTATTAATAATTCGTGTCTGAATTGGAGCATATATATTGAGATTTGACAAACACGGTAGGGATGTATCTTTCATGGACAAAATCTCAATCAACATAAACACGACACTATGTCAGATCAAATTGTAAATCAATGATTTATCACAATTCTTTCGATACTCTTTTACGAAATTAATTTCCACAATTCGCAATCCGCCTATTGACAACAGATCAATACAAATATCTGGTTTGTCAATTTAAATCGTTCTATGATCAATTTGCTGTTAGAATTATCGATTAATTCATTGAATTTGTTCCTGGTAACACATCTAACTTAGAGTTTGCTTATCGAATGATGGCAAAAAATGGTTTAAATGTGATTCTATTGACTCTACAACGGTCGGACCAGGAGACGAGAATATATATAGGATGCTTTACAAATGAAAGAGCTAAGTAACTTTGTCACCGATTTTATCTGTATATAAATAACAATCGAGAAATATCTCCGGTTTTTGATGAAGAATGGCTACAAAAAACTTTCGTTTCGAATTCTGTATTGCAAATATGCAACATTTTAAAAAAACGCCAAAAAGTGATATATTAAAACAAAAGTACGATGCTACTTAACAAAAAATTTTTAAGTTCGATTTAATTATTAATTTTTTATTGTTCACTTGTTATGGATTACTCCCTTTTCCTTTTTTTCTGAGTTTTAGCCAATTTTTTTAAAAAAAATTTTTTTCAAAAAAAGTGTTTAGTACTAACGGTGGGAAATTGATAATAAAAAGTTTAAGTTTGCTTAGTTATTTACAGTAAAATTTTGTCTGATCTAGTGGATACTAGACATGTCAAAGAATATTCTAAAAGATTCTTCTGACACAATTCCTTTGTTTAAAAACATGAATTATAACAAAGAGGAATTAGTTATTGACTCAAACAAAAAAATTAAATGTATTATAAATTATAAGTCATATATACTTGTTTTGCAGTAACGATTCTAATGAGGTGGATGTTATTATTCAAAAATATTCGGAATTTCTTGATTTTAATGAATGCATCAGTGGCTACGAAGATTTAGTTTATATTTCAAGCAACATCGTTATTGAAACATGGAAAGATCTTTACTATTCTAAATTAGCAATTTTTGTCGCAGTTAATATTCTTAGTTTTAAGAAGAAAAGAGTGCTGAAAGATACCAAAGAATTGTAGGCGTTTAAAGAAACTTTTAATTAAAACAAAATATAATTTCTTTTGACATTTTTTGTTACTTTTTTGAAATTACGAATTTTATAATATCATACTTTATTTGTTTCTTGAAATTGTTTCAGTTCATTTTATAAGTCTGAATATATTCAGAAATATTTGGGTTTTTCAACAATCGATGGAAAAATCAGAAGTCTATAGTATTTTCAACAATTTATGGATTACAAATATCTGGCCATCGGTTGGGTGTCAATTGATCACATAGAACTTGGTCGGTTCATATTCGCAGGTTAAAATTGACTGGGCTTTACAATGTTTATATTCTGACGTTAAAATTAATTATTTTTTGAACAACTTGGAAAGTACGAAGAAATTCAAAACGAAATATATTGTTTTGCATCGATTATTTTGAATTGGCCAAATGGGTGTCAAACCTGTGTCAAACTCACCAGTGTCAAACCTGGTACAGTTGAGAGAACACACTGTTATCTCAAATTTCCATTTCGTCAGACATTTCAGTCAAATTGCATCAATGAGATTTCAGGTTGTTTTGGGTTCGATTGGAAGGCTAAAATTGAGTTGATTGTATTGAGTGTGAGAATTTTCATCTCAAATATTAGCTTTTGGTGTGCTGTTAGTTGTCATCTTTATCATATGTCTCCGTGACCTCGTAAAGTACGGAACGATAGAGAAAACATATCGTTTTCTTAAATTTCAATTGATAGCTGCCAATGGTTGGTTTGTGAGAATGAGATTGATTGCATTTAGTGCATTTGCTTAATTTTAAGGAAAACTGAAATAAAATTATTTTCATCCAATTATTTATTGGATAAATTCTATTTATTTTCGGCAAGTTTCCATATAGTGTACTATCTTACTGCATTTGTGATCTGATGATGAGATTATTATTATCTATATAACTTATTATTATATATATATATATAACTTTAAAAATTGTAATGGCGTCCAAATGGCAGTGTCGAAACAAACTACTCTGAACTTCAGAACTTTGAGTTTTACCTAAAATTAATCATCAATTTTTCAAAGGATTTTTTAAGCTGTTGATTACAATTTCACTTTAACTTATTAAAAATTTTCATAATTAATTATTCATTTTATTAAGGCTTCCAATTGCACATATATAAATATGTATAAGAAAAAAGCAGCTCTAATTGTACGGCTTTTGGAATTAAAATTGGGTCCGTCAATGATTTTAAAAGTTTTTCGTAAGCTGCTTCTTCTTGCATCGATGGCTCAAAATACAACACTCGATACTAATTGTAATTGTAAATTTGTAATTTCTATATCAAATTATTATCATTTTTCAAATGATATCATAAGTTGCTGGAAGTACTGTGGATGAACATCGGACCAATTTATTGCTATGTGCTGAACTTTTAAAATATGCTGTGGATCTGGTATCGGGTTCTCAAATTACAAACTTTTTAGAAATGTGGGTTTTTAAACCTGGCCATGTAAGGTTACAAGCAGAGTATCAATTTAATCGCCGAAGAAATGTGGCAGAACTGAGTATTAAACAGGTAAGCACTTTATCGTGATTATAAAAGTTTTACATTACAAAAATGTCATTTAAAGAATTAAAATTATATTTTGGAAACATTTAATTGAGTATCATTTAATCATCGTATAAACACTACTGCAAAATAACAAATCGCTCAAAGTAGTACTAATGACCGATCTGTTATTTTAACGTAATTACTAAAGTTAAATAGTATGGAGTGTCAATTACAAAATTAAGAAGGTGATAAAACAAAAATTTGTGAATTATCAACATATAATTGAATTAGTCAAACAGTGATACAAAACTAAAATTATTGATGAATGAGATGCAATAACCAACAATAAAGAAACGAATGAAATTCAATAACGTTACTTCTCCAACCGAACTAAAAAGTAGCGAGGTAATGGGTCTGAAATTTATTGTCAACCAAAAATAGGAGCTTCTATTTTAGTTCGGATTATTGTCGTACGAAACTGACCAAATTTGAAGGTATTCGTCAATACAACTTGGTAAAAAGTCATCATTGAACTTTAATTGTAGAATAAATCGTTAGTTAACATAAACAATGTCTTACTTATAATTCTTTCTCAATAAATTTTAAATATCTTGGAAAGAGATTGCTGGGTGATTTATGATGACTTCTTTTCGAAACTTCTTTCTAAAATGCTTTTTCTTTTTGTTAATCCTTTGATTTTATGCTGGAAGTTGAAGCAATGAGCCAAGAGAAGGAAAGCCGAAAAGGTTGATCGATGAACACATTTAATTAGACCAAACAGCCATATATCGTCACTTTAAAGCTCTGGGATATCTGAGAAGCTGGAATATGGGTTCCTCACAAGCTTACTGAGGTTAAAACGAATTTTCACCTAACAGCACGCATATCACTTGCTGCTAGACAAAGGAAAAAAAATTTCGTAAAAAAATCGTAACAGGAGAGGAGTTGTGGATCTGCTATCAGAATCATATGTTCAAGAAACAGTGGCTAAGTCCCGTTCAGTAACCTGCTTAGAACCTCCAAAACCGGAACGTCAAAAAAGAAAGTTCTTTTTGTGGGATATCACAGAGATTTAGTATTATAAACTATTCCTAGATGGCCAAGCGGTGAACGCAGAGCAGTACGTAGATCAACTGAAAAAAAATAACACAGAAATTGAGCGACTAAGACCATACTCTGACAAGAGGAAGAGAAAAACTATTTCGCTGCACAATTATGCCCATTCCCACTGGGAAAAGTTTGTTTCGGAAGCACTATCGCATCTGGCTTCTAGACCAGACCAGGCACCATCCAATTACTACCTGTTCCTGCGACTGAAGACCTCCTTCAGAGACCAGAGCTTCACAAACCTAGAAGACACCCAAGATTCTATCGATTAATATTTTGGCTCCATAAGTCTCGAATTCTTTAGAAATTGAATTCGTGCCCTAATAGATCGATGGGAGAAACTCATTACTGCAAGTGGAGATTATTTGAATAAGTGTAGTAGTTGTTTTATGTGATTTTTTTGGCATAAAAGTTTGTATTAAAATGACACAAAGTTTTGCAAACACCTAAAAATATACTTTTAGCATCTGAATTTCTGGAATCTGGATAAGTGTGGATTTGGTCTTTTTCTTCTACATGGATATATTAGGGTTGGGGAAAAAGTAATCCATTATTTTAATTCATTATTTATCGATCAAACAATTTCAAATATATGCTCTTTCAAATATGCTCTTTGTCAAGGTAACATTTCACAGTAATTTCACAAAAAAAAATTTTGCTTTTTTTTATTCAGTTCTGAATTACAGGGTGTTAAAAATGGAAGTGAACAAAGAAAAAAATCGGTACATTTAACAGTTTTTATTCGATAAAGGCAGCTAATTACACACAATTTTGGTTTCGTCGAATCCGTTGAGGCGTTTTTGATGTTAAAGATGCACTTCGCACAGGCAGACCTATCGTTGAAAATGTCGATAAAATCTCGGTAATGATCGAAGTTGACCGGCATATTAGTAGTCGTAGCATCGCACACGAGCTGAAGATCGACCACAAAACGGTTTTAAACCATTTGGGCAAAGCAGGATTCAAAAAGAAACTTGATGTTTGGGTTCCATACCAATTAACATCAAAAAACATGATGGATCGAATTTCCATCTGCGAAGCCTTGGCCAAACGAAATGAAATCCACCCATTTCTTAAACGGATTGTTACTGGGGATGAGAAATGTGTCACATACGACAATATTGTACGAAAACGATCGTGGTCAAAGAACGGTGAAGCACCTCAAACGGTCGCCAAACCAAGACTAACGATCAGGAAGGTTCTACTGTATATTTGAAGGGACTTTAAAGGAATCATTTATTATGAATTGCTTCCGTATGGCCAAACACTAAATTCAGATCTATACTGTCAACAACTGCACCGTTTGAAGATAGCAATTGATGAGAAACTACCAGAATTGGCCAACAAAAGAGGTGTTGTGTTCCATCACGACAACGCTAGACCACATACGTCTGTAGAGACTCACCAGAAACTCAGGGAGCTTGGTTGGGAAGTTTTAATGCATCCACCATATAGTCCGGACCTGACACCAAGCGATTACCACCTTTTTCTCGCATTGCAAAATTTCCTGAGTGATAAGAAATTGGGATCAATAGAAGATTGTGAAAATCGATTACTACAGTTTTTCATCAATAAGGACCAAGACTTCTATGAGAGAGGCATTATGAAGATACCTTCAAAATGGCAACTAATTATAGAACAAACCGGTGAATATTTGACTCCAAGAGGACAATCCGAAACATGTTAAATCAAGTTTTGAATTTCACGCCAAAATAATGGATTTTTTTCCGCAACCTAATATAAAGCTGATTTAAAGGATTAATCAACATAATAATGATGTTTGCTCGACCTATGAGAACATCATCACGGTAGTCAAACAACAAAATCTCGCTTATAAATTTCACTTGCGGTATAAAAATTATTGAAAAATAAAGATTGGTTCCTTCCTCTTTCTCCGACATTCAAGCCCCGGCTGATGTCCTTGTGCATTTCAGCTTGGATTTTTTTCTGGTCAAAAGCGCATGTTGCGTCTGTTTATTTCGCCATTCAAATGAAAAGTTGTTTCATCGCTTAAAAATCTTGAAGAATCCATGCTATCCCCTATTGATTAACCGAATTCCAATAAACTATCTGTTAGGTTCGAAATCATTAATCGGAGTCATAACACGTAAAAATATATTTCTATAACAATAACAATTTGTCAAGGAACTATTTTCTTATTTCGTTCGAATCAGAAATAAATACGAGGGCGGGTCAATAAGTCCGTGACTTTTGGAATAAAACACAGATTTTTTGATAAATAAATCATTTTATTTTTCAACGTAGTCTCCCTTGAGCTCTCTCTATACACTTTGTCCAACGCTTCTCCAATTTTTTTATCCCTTCCAAAAAATATGATTTGTCGAGGTCCTCAAAATAGGCCTTTGTTTGCGAGATGACATCATCATTGGAGTCAAATCTTTTTCCACCAAGCCATTTCTTCAGGTTTGGGATCAAGAAGTAGTCACTCGGAGCCAAATCTGGAGAATAGGGCGGATGAGAAAGCAATTAATAGCCCAATTTATGAATTTTTGCCATGGCAACTGCACATGTGTGCACCCTTGCATTGTCTT